>APFE031163717.1:504721-545708 GCA_000404065.3 Pinus taeda
TATATATATAAACTAAGTATTTTAATCTTGACTATAATATATTTATATATGTAAGTATTATTAGATAATTTATCTACTATTATTAGAATATTTATGTATATACACATATATAACAATTTAGTAAAATAATGAATTATTTATAATTAAACTAACCCTTTCTATTTTATTTTTATAGATAAGAAAAGGAATTAATATTAACAAGAATGGTAATTAGTAATAAATAATTTAATTTACTTTTTAACCATTCTTGATTATTTTCGTATTTATTTATATAATTTTAATCCTATTATAATATTTATATATGTATTTAATTATTTAATTTTGAATAAATAAATGAATTTTTATAAATAGAAACCAACCATTTACTTATTCTTACCTAATTTATCTTAGTTCTAAAAATAATAATAATATTAATTATTTGACCTGGGCCTCAAGTCAAATTAGCCATTTATCTTGTTAGCCGTTGGAGTCTCTGCTCAAACTATTTAACTTGCTGGATTGGATCTGTTTCTTCAACTTGTCCTGACGATGAACCACACTGGTTGGTTCGAAACGTGTCGACAAATGTCTTCTATATGTGATTTACGCCGAAATTCTTCTTATAACTATGATGGATCACAGAAGCCTCAATTCTACATATTGATATATTCTAAGAATGAGGAAGAGCATGTCAAACACTTAGCAACAAAGTTGAGATTGATAAGAGAGCATCAATTGCATGCCAAACTTAGAAAATGTAGTTTATTTCAGACATAGGTACATTACCTAGGGCATGTTGTTTCCAAGGAATGCATAACAGTGGATCTAAAAAAGACAAGGGTTATCATGGAATGGAAAGCTCCTAGGAATGTGGAATCTGAGGTAAGGTCATTCATGGGGTTAACAAGTTACTATAGGAGGTTCATTAGGAACTTCTCACGCATTGCATATCATGTTACATCATTGCAAAGAAAAGGTAAGAAGTTTGATTAGACAGAGGAATGTGCAACCAGTTTTGAGTAGTTGAAGTAGTTGTTGACGAATGCTCCAGTTCTTAAGATTGCAGATCCAGATAAAGAGTTCATGGTGTGTACAGATGCTTTCAAAAGAGGTATTAGTGGAGTCCTTATGTAGTAAAGACAAGTAGTGTGCTATGAATCAAGGAAATTGAATGAGCATGAGCATACTTATCTTACACATGATCTTGAGTTGGCAATGATCATCCATGCGTTGAAGATGTGGAGGCACTATCTTCTTAGAGAGAGATTTGTACTAATGATTGATCATAGTGGATTGAGATATTTGTTTGACCAACCGAATCTAAATTCTAGGCAATCTAGATGGTTGGGCGCAATTAGTGAGTCTGACTTTGAAATTAGGCACATTAAAGGGAAAGAGAACATGATTGCAGATTCGCTTACTAGAAGAATACATGTAAATCACATTGCAGTTATGAGTTCATATGGAAAATATCTATAGGATCAGATCTTCATCAGGAAGATAGTGAGGCTACATGGTGTTTAGAAGAAGATTGTGTCAGACAGATATGCTAAGTTCACTTCCAGATTTAGGAAAGAGTTGTTTGCAAGTTTGGGTACATAATTGAAATTCAACACAACTTATCATACTCAGACATAGGGATAGACAGAGAGGGTCAACAAGGTTCTGGAGGACATGCTGAATGTACATCATGCATCAACATCGAAAGTGGGAAGAGTATATTCCATTGGTAGAGTTTCCTTACAACAATGGGTATCAAGAGTCATTGAGGATGAGTCTGTTTGAGGCACTTTATGGGTGGAGTTGTAATACTCCCATCAATTGGAGTGATCTAGTGAACAAGGTGTTGATAGAACTAGACATGTTGGTAGATATGGAATAGGAAATGTAGGTTATCAAGAAGAATCTAAAGGAAGCATAGGAAAAGAAGAAGAGTTATGTAGATCAACACAGGTTGTTTAAGGAGTTTAAGGTTTGGGAAAATGTGTACTTGTGCATCAATCCCAAGAAGAGATCCTTGCGATCAGTTCATGTGCAAATTTATCACCTCGCTATTATGGCCTTTCTAGATCCTTGAGAGGATTGGACCAATGGCCTACAAACTTGCACTGCATCTAATAGTGAAATTCCATGATGTTTTACATGTTCCATTGCTTAAAATATATGTAAAGGATGTTCGTCATGTTATTGATTGGTATGTATTGCAGGTGAAGCCGGAAGGAGAATTCCAGCTAGAACCCCAACGTATTTTGCATAGAAATATTCTCATGCTCTAGAACCGAGAAATCGAGCAGGTTAAAGTACATTGGAAGCACTTTGGGCCCAATGAAGCTACATGGGAGATGGTTGATCATATGCAGACTATGTATCCTTCTATATTCATTGGTTGAGCGGATGTATTTTTGTATATGTTTTGGCATGGTGTTTTGGTATATGTATCTATGTATATGGATGTAAATACCACCATGAGTTGAGTTATAAAGCTCCAATAAGTGGTATGTGAGTCATGTTGTTATGTTGTCATGTTGGTTTACTTTTCAGCAGGTTGATCATTGAAAATACTACATCAAGCTAAGTTATAAAGCTCTATGGTTAGTATGTTTTGATTTTCAATGGTCTTGCTGGTTATAGATGTCATTGAACATGAAGGATGGTGTTCCCCTAACTAGGAGGGGTCTGTAACAACCCCAACTTAAAATTCCATGTAATAAAGTTAATAAAGGAAAAATAAGACCAAGGTCATCAGACACTTATTCCAAGCTAAATGTTGTGAAAAACATCCTAGTGTGGGTGTTCATTTGGTTTATTATGGCTAAGGAAATTGGCAAAGGATTTGGAAAGGCAAGCGACATTAATTAGCATTTTATTTATGAAAATAAAGGAAATTAGGAGAAAAGGAAGGTGAAAGGTCACAGGTTGCACATGAGGGGAAAAATGAAGGAAAATTAATGGATATTGAAGAAAATAGAAGCATCATTAATAAAAAGGCTTCTGAGGATCAATTCACAACCTTTTGTTAGTTCAATTTTGGATCTCTCTCTCTATTCACTCTACTCTCTCATACTCTCACACACTTAAAGTATTCTTGGAGCACTCTAGCATTGGAGGAAAGAAGGACAAGAAATAAAAGGGAAGCAAAGATCAAGAAAGGAAGAGTTGGATCAAGCAGCTAAAATGAGAATAAGTATAGGTATCCAGTTGTATGTATGATTTCCTTGCTAGTTTTGGCATGCATGTGTGTATTTGGTTCTCTTGTTGTCAATGGCACGGGTTTTTCTAGGTGTGACAATAGTTTCATCCTTGTCTTGCCATTTCTAGATAGCCATGGTGTGATAGGGTTTCTCTTATTTGGTTGAGATGGATTTCTAGATGGTTTCGAAACTTAGTGGGGTGGTCTCAAGAAAAATCACAAGGCATAGGAATCCCTTGACTAGTAATGGAAAGATACACAATGAAACCTGGTTGGGAATACCTCGTTGGGCCTAAGAATCCCTTGACTAGTAATGGTAGGATACAAGGTAAAGCCTAGAGGGTGGAGACAGACAAATTCCTTATTGGGCTTAGGAATCCCTTGATTGATAATGGCATGATACACGATAAAGCCTAGAGGGTGGAGAAGGAGAATTTCCTCACGGTTTAGGTGGAGAGATTTGGAGGCATCCATTCTTGTATGGGCATATTGATCCCTTGATCGGTATATGGTGGGAATGTGGTAGAGCTTGTAGTGTCTGTTTATTATTTGGGCCTAGGAATCCCTTGGCTGGTAATGGCGAGATACATGATAAAGCCTAAAGAAGCCCTAGTCAGTTTTGTTGTAAGTCTCACATTCTTGCTTGCAGTGTGATATAGGTTCGGGTGTGACGAAGGACCCTTCCAAGACCTTTTACCTTCATGATGTGTTAAATTTAATTTTTAAAATAACATGAGTGAATACATGTGCATGCTGTAAAGAACAGGAACATGTCAATCATCAGCAACATAAAAACAAAAGCATTGATAACAGAGTTCTTCCAAGAGGGACTACATCTCTGGGCCCCAGTGTCAAGATGGTATAGGTAACTACATTAAGTTTTTTCAATAGTGATGATGTACACAAGAGATGATGTCGCGATCATACAAGGAAAATGCCCTCACGCAGGAGTGGATCTAAGATATGTTCCACTACAGGAACTCTTTGTCAAAAGACTCTTATCAATATGACACAAAACTCATGCACGATGAGCATCCCGCTAACATGGGATAAAAGGGATCTCAAAGCAACATGCATGGTGACACATTATTGTCCCATCAACATACAACAAAGGGATCTCAAAACACAAAATGATGAATCATGACAACAAGTACATCACATAGACGATTCTGTGTCCCATCAAGCAGGAATCATGAAAACAAGTATGAAACAAGATCCCACATCAAACATCAAGCAAGGACCTATGCAACACAATGCATAAAGAATAAGTACATGAACACAACATATACCTCACAACCAAGGGCCATCTGAAGAAGCGAATATCAAATTGTTGAAGTTGTTTGTCCATCAATCTCACGGCATCGAATCACATGGAAATGGTTGCTCGCACATGAATGCTGACACCTGCATCCCACTTAGAAAATTGGCTGAAGAATAGAGTGAGATAATGAGAAATCTAAATGCACCATCAAATTTGTAGCGTCAAATAGTGCAAAATCAACTATCCAATTTCTGAATTCTGAGAAATTGAGAATCTGGGGCTCAATGAATCTTTTAGATTCCCCCTAGATTCCTCAAAGATTATGCTCAATGGGTGGACTAGAAATCTACAACTCAAATGGTGAATCTGACCTCGCCATTGCGATCCCTGTGGAAAACCATGAAAAACGAGTATAAACTTGACTGTATTCCGACATGGAGAAAATTTACCTCCTTGGGAAAATTTCAAGGCTCATGGTTTCGCTCCTTGTTTTTACAGCAATCATGGTTCCACCTGCATAATGAAAATGGATGAAAAATGCAGAACTCTGATGGAGAAATAGACAACGCCATTGTGTTTGTGGCGATGAGAGGTGTTGAATCCATATAAAATTTGTCAAAATCTGACAAAGTGGAAATTTGGCCCTCCTGCAAAATGCCTAATCATGGTTCCCCTACATTAAAAATTAATTAAAAATTAATTGTCTTGAAAACTATGCCCACTCCTGGTTCCTCCATCTCCTGTGCACTAAAGAAATCCAATTTATATAAAATTTCATTGGCGGATTTAACAAGAAGGCGGTTAGGTGGGTTGGTTTAGGGCCTATTTAATAGGGAGGAGGTCGAGTGGTCAAACCCCGCCTCCTCCTTTTTACCTAACAAAAAATTATTTATAAAAATAAATTGGTTGGGTTGGCCTGCCTTGGGCAGCCCACCCATTGTACCCTACTTCCATGCCCTGTGCTTTCATTTTGGGTGTGGTTGGGTCTGTGCCTCAAGGGCCGACCCACCACCCGCTGTTCATTAAAAGGTCGTGGGTTGTTTTGATTTGGGTGGAATGGGTTGGGCCTGTGCTCCAAGGGCCAACCCACCCAACCATTTGATTTCAATATTCCATGGAATGTGGGGAGGTTACATGGGGGTGGCGGGGTTGGAGGCCTCTACCCCCTTTTATTATATTTTTTTTGTTTTTATAACAAATAATGCCCACTTTTTGAAATTCATATTTTTAGCCATAGGAGACAATTTAACGACCCCAAAATTTTTCCCAGAATCCGGCCCAGGTTGGCCAAAATCTGATGGCCGGAAAAAGTCCAAATTGTGGCCTCCTTAATCCTACCCAGACATCAAAAGGTCAACCAACCTTTGACTTCTTCTAACTTTCGCATACGAACTCGAATTGACGAACTGTTCACATCACCACGATCAGAACGACGAGGTCTACGCTTTGGTCCTAGTTTGAAATCATTCAAATAACTTTGATTTTTGAGCTTCCCTGAGTCTTCCTTGTCTTGTGTGTGTCTATGGAGCCATCTTGATCAATCCTCCCCACTGAGGAGCTTTTGGTCCTCCAAAAGCATTGAAAATAATTTTCAACTTCTCTATACCATGTCTGCATCACACACATCCTGAAAAGGTCTCGCTTCCATCTCCTTCACCTTTGTTCTTCGGAACCTTAAGCGATGATTCGACACCTGCAACCTCTGCAACCTAAAGTACATTATTTAAAAATTACATGCTTGATTGACATGACCAACTAATGACCCAAATATCCCACACTTGCCACAAGTTTACAACAAGATGGACGCAATACCCCAGCTATGACAACAAGGCAAACCTATAATTGTTGCTTCAACAAGTGATGAAAACACATCATCACTACAACACATTATTTAGAAAGATAAGGCCACACACTATTTTTTCTTTCGAAAAATGATCGAAACACGACATCACTTTCAGAGTTTAAAATGCAACTCAAAATAAGACCATACATCATTATTGTTGAACAAGTGATGGAAAACACATCATCACTTTTACATTTTAAAATGCAACAAATGATTTACAAAAGCACAACCATGAAATGACAACATGTCTTGAAACCATTTTTCACTTATTAATGTGAATGGGTCGCCTCCTTGTGGCGATTTTGCTTGTTGAACAATTGTTTCACCTGGTTCATGCACCGATGCTTTGTCTTTAAGGCGCTGCTCTAGATGGAGCCTCCAACAAGTGGCTCTTTGATGGCCACTTTTGTCACAATGACTGTAATATTTTTTCTTCCTCCAGACTTGCTTAACATGTTTCTTTACCTTCTATTGAGAGGGTATTTCATGCCTCATTCTTTTGTGTGTTTACATTCACTTTCCAACACTTAGAAAAATTATGGTTATGTAATCCACAAAATGTGCATGTTTTTCGATGCCATGTTTTACGCTCATTATTATCAACATGATCATAATTGAAATGAACATTCGAAGATCGAAAGTGGTTATACCTTCCCTTGCTGTCTATGGTGTAAGTATGACGATGAGATCTTGCCTCAGCTCTTTCCCTGCAGTGGAAACTGCCATGGGATGATGGGGATGGGTTCCCATCATTCTCTTCCCTCGACGATTTTGACAATGTCTCGGAAGCATATGACACCTTTGAGCATTCTCCTTTGGTGTATCTCAAGCCTGCAAATTGATGTTTATGCACAACCTCTAATGGTTGAGTTATGCCTTGGTTATTAACACCAAGTTATTCTTCCTCCGCGTGCCTTGTCCTTGTAAGTAACTTCATGTTTGTCCTTGTAATTTGGATCTCCAAACCTCCAACAGAACTCATACTATGTGAAGAGGAAACTGAAAGGAAATCAACATATTTTACCTCCTCTTTCAATTTGGAAAGATGTTGGGTAGCGGAGACCCCGCGTAATGGGTTTGGGGCCTAAAGCCCGTAATTTTTGGTAAAAGTGTGGTAAAAGCTTCACAAAGTGCATGGTGCACAAATTGTAATGAGTTAAGTCAAAGGGTTGTGCACCCAAAAATAATGTAAGAAAATAGAAAGTGAGTCGGCTTGCCCATGGTCCATGGACCGTGGGAATGTATAAATAGAGAAAGGCTCTAAGGATAGAAAACAGTTTTTGGTTTTGGATCTTGAATGTTATGGGTTTATGAAGGCGTATTCTCTCTGTGTCTGTAAGTTTGAGTCAAGGGTGTTAGTCAATAGATAGAGGCTCTGCAGCTATGTGCACGGACCCCTGTAGCTGACTGCGCAGGGCGGATCTGGTTGTACTGAACATAAGATAAATAAAGATAAGAGTTTTGAATCATTATGTGTTTTACCGCGGATCTATCTTCTGCCTATGTTCTGAATTTATGCATATTTATGTTTGCGCGCACTAGTTATTGCTGTTAAATGTTTGCTTAAAGACTGTCAGAAGTATATCAGATCTATAATAAACACATATAATAATAAGAATCAAGGAAGCACCTGTCGCGGATCTACGCAAAGGATGGACAACCGCGCAAAGCAATGCGAGTGCACAAATCGGATCACGACCCTTCTAGTCCCCATCTAGACATCCCTAGGGTGCGGAAACCTGGTTCCAGCACCCTCCCCTACTACCTCGGGTTAGACTTTAGTCCACGCTCCACGGACTGTTGCGAAAAGGGTCGGTAGTGCGAGATTTGTTTGGCTAAAACACTTCTGAACCTAGGTCAGGCCCCAACGAGCCAACAAATGGTTCTGTTGTTGGGACTGGGATCTACCTAAGGGATGTCTGATGTTGGAACACTAGAACCCTATGAAGAAAGAACTTAAAGATTGGTTGGGTCAAAAGCTTCACAAGTTCATGGTACAGGAAAACAAAAATCCATAGATATCTGAGGAGAGGTGGTTGGATCGCTACATATACACAAAAATCCACAAAATCTTCTTCGCGTCCTTCTCAACTGAATAGTATGAGTGGATCGCGAGGTTAGCTGACAATCAGAGAAGGTGCAAACTCAATCGACTCATCGTGTGGAATCCAGAGTTGGTACACAGGCTAGAGGCTTCTGAAGATAAAATCGCATGGGCAGTTGATCACTAGTTGGATCGGATAATAGGAGGGTTTATCACTGAGTTCACAATAGACACAACTGTGAGTTACAGTGAAGCAGAAAGACACTTTCTCAAAGGACCACGGGGTAAGTACATCAAATCATTGAATACGTGGATTAAAATGTTGTTATGCAAAAAATGGGTTATGCACATCCATTGATGTCTGGGGTAACGCGGAGCGGAAGAGGCTAACAAGGAACCAAAGGATTAGAGAATAGTCCCCTGATTTCACTTTCACACGAAAGTGAGGAGGAGCTTATAGGATTTTCTCTAAGGAGCGCAGTCTGATTGATAAAGCAGTGCATTCATCTCATACCACTGCCATCCATGCCATCACCCACTTCACCTACATCAACCCCATCTTCACCTACCCCACCTCTTCCACCACTGAGGGTTGGAATGGCGAGTGTGATCAAGTTGCTTGTATTTAGAGGTGTAGGAAATGAGGAGCCAAATCAGTTTTGGTTCGTGGTAAAGGCAGTATGGGAAACCGAAGGTGTTACGGATGATAAAGGCTACTTTGGTAAGCATGCTATAGGACTATGCGTTGACATGGTATATAAAACACTCTAGTGATCATCTAAATGAGGGAATAGCGGAGATCCAAGATGCATTGAACAAAGAGTTTAGCTCTCCAAAATCAGAGATGCAGTCGATCATCGATTTCAAGGAAATCGTGATGTTGCCGGGTGAAACCCCTTGGGATCTAGATCAACACTTGAAGAGCACGATTCGTGAAGCTAACATGACACTGACGAATGCGCAGCACCACACCTGGTTTGTGGCCTCTCTGACACCACACTTGAGGACGGCGTTGTCACAATAAAAGATCTCAACCCATGCTGAAGCATTAGAGATAGAAATGAGGTTTCATGAAACTCCAATACAAGATCTTGGGTTGGGAGTTCAGCAAATCCACGCGCAACTACAAAACCTATGCTTGGAGATGCAAAGCCTAAAGCAAGATAGGATGCCCTGACCGGAGGCGCATGAAGAAGTGTGGTGTATCAAATGCAAAGTCCAAGGTCACAACAAGGAGCATTGCCCTGTATTCGCGAACTAGTTGGCAGGAGGAGGACCGATGCCATTGAGACTGGAGATACAAGCAGGGTCAAGTGCAGTGCCCACACTCTGGTGCACGATTTGTCAAGTAGGAGGAAAGCACACAATGGACAACTGTCACCTATTGCAGAAGTATACCCAAATTCTGCAGCAACTGTATTGCAACTTTTGTAGATCAGTGGGTCACGACGAGCGAACCTGTCGAAGCTATGAGCTAATTATGGAGAGGACCCCAACCTATCGAATGCAGACTGAAACGCGAGGTTTTGATCCAACCATGGGGCCGCGTAGTGGATTCCAATGACGCGAACAAGGGAGAGGAGGAATGGGACCTAGATGAGGGTGTGGACAACTGATCTGTTATAATTGCGGAGGGCCAAGGCACTACGCTCACAATTTTACTAACCCAACGAGGATATCTTGTCCATACTGTGAGCAGTTTGACCATGAAATGGTAGATTTTCCGACGCTGATTATCCAAATGCGTGAAAAGGGGGTACTACAGCCTAACTCCAACTCAAAATATCCAAATGATGAGGTCTGAGCCACGCGAAGAGGACCCTAGCGTAAACATGGTACTTAGGAGCAGCTCAATTACAGGAGAAGATGCGAGGAAATAGCTCAGAGAAGATGAGAAGGTTCGTGATGCTCCTACAAAGGGACCTGACTATGAGATGGAACATGTGAAGGGAAAATCTAAGGAAGCTAAGAAGAGCTTCACGGAAGCCTCTACTCTAGGTAGTAGGGATCCACTTGAGCTGGGAATGGATCCCTCTATGCTTACTACCTTTTTCGAGACATGTATGAAGCTGATGCGCGGAAATAAGGTAGTTAAGGGACTACAAGAGCTGATCACTAGGTGCGGAGGGTCAGGAGAGCCACGCGTGGTCCGGAAACTAGGAAAGCATGCTTTGCGCACCGGGTGGGAAATGCGATTGACGACTCAAATTGGTGAGTATGAGATGGACTAGGACATCCTAGATTTGGGTCACATGCAAATGTATTACCAAAATAGACATGGGAATGCATGGGCAGGCCTGCGCTACAATGGTCTCTTATTCAATTATGAATGGCCAACCAACAAAAGATCCTACCAATGGGAAGGTTGCAAGGAGTGACCATGGACATTGAAGGCGTAAGTACACAGACGAACTTTGAAGTAATATAAATTGTGGATGACAGTACTCCGTACTCTGCGTTTTTAGGAATAGACTAGACCGCAGACATCAATGGCGTCATCAACCTAAAACAAAAAAAGATGATATTCGAGAAAAAGTCGCTTCGTGTAATAGTTCCGCTAGGCCGAGCTGAAGGAGCATGCTACATTGAACCTGTGTGTGATGAGGATAGTGATGATGAACTAGACTGTATCTACCAGATAATGGCGCAAGACCAGGATCGAGTGAATCCTACAGCGGATGGGAGAATCTCATGGGAGCACAATAGGTCTAGCATGTTGGACTCAGATGAGGAGATAGAACGATGGTAGAACCAATTGCATGAAGTCATAACGCTAAACTGCAATATGATGATTAGATCACTGTGGTGTGTGACAATCGAGGTAAGGACACTACAGATGTATGAAAGTGCAACAAATGGTGAGGACTTCATTAACCACTGTGGAACTTCAATCGTAGAGCAGAAGCAGCACAGTGCTCCAAAAGGAGCACTACGCGCGATAACTACACCAGGGTGGCGTACACCTGGGAAGATTAGGAGGAATGGGCGCGAAGGTAGAAGGCGAATACGTCTACGATTTGAAGGCCCTCCATGGTGAACGCAACCAAGATGACACAGTTTGGGCACCCACCTATGACGAGGAAGGTAGACGTATGTCGTGCAACCACCGACCCAACTAAATCTGTGGGTACCAAGGGTTCGACTAGCCTATAGGACCATAAAAAAAATAAGGTGTGAGGATGGCCCTATTCGCGATCGGGTACAATGGGACCAAGAAGGTGGAGAGAATGTCTCCATCCATCGCCCCTGCCATTCAGACTGAACGCGAGGACCAGGGTGAAGGAATTCAGTGCTTATAGGAAGCCATTCGATGCGGCAACTTGAGACTTCATGAGCTCGATGAAGAATGGGTACGGTTGAGATGGAAAAGCACGATGTTGGATGAAGAAATCCACAAACTAAAAATCGGAGTCGTGCAAGCGGGTCACGCGAAGCTGAGAATAAGAGGACCAGACCTGGTCGATCCTACTATGGTACTAGAACAAGTTGCGATCCTGCTATCATGGCTGCAACCGCACCAATGGGAGTGTGTATTACATACAGCAGAAAGCGAGGGGCTACTGTATACAAAGGTACTCAAAAAGGTGCCCGTAGCCCGGGCTAGCAGGAAAACTGAAGTTTCGCACCAGGGGTGTGACCATCTAACTATCATTAGGGGACCCAGTCTCAACGCTTCACACAGTTGGAAGAGGGTGCAAGACTATAAAGGAGTTTGTAGGGGGCTTGCACAGCTCAGACGCAGTGAGAAAAACCAGTGCGAAGCACAGAATGCATCCACATACAAAGGATTGCGCTGACACATGGATCGGATCGAAGGTGACCATTACTGATACTATTCATGACAAAATGTCCCATTTAAGACATTGAGGAGTGGACAATGGGCAATTAAGACACAAGATTGAACAAATCTACCGCCAAAATTGCATTAATGAGCCACAAAAGAGAGAAATGGTCGAATAAAATTCAAAAAGACATATAAAGCACAAGCGGCCTACTACCAGCCAACCCTTGGCACTTTTCATATTGAGTTGCCCCATTATCCAGCAGACAAGAGCATGACAAGTGAGGCACTACTATGAGGAAGCACGTGGTTTCAGGCATTGTAGAAGGACATGTAGGAGTCCCTAATTCGGATGATGTACTCAACCAAGGATGTTACACAGAACCCTACGCCACATGGAGGGGGGACAACCGAGATCCCTAAATCACCCCGGACGTCACAGACTAAGAAGGACCCATAGGTAGCAGGACCAGTTCTAATGTCTCTGGGAAATATACGATTTGGCAAATTGTCGATGGAGGAAAAGGACAAAACAGTTACTATTGAAAGCGATGAAGAGGAAGAGGACCCTCCAACCTTTTTCGAAGAAATAGAACTAGAAGAAGAGATGGAAGAAGATATCCAACCAATACAGGCCCCAGCAAAATGGCCTAAGTATGTTCCTCCATGGAAAGGGAGGGTCAAGGTACCTAAAGATTTGGATGCCGTCAAAAACACACTTATAAACCCGGCCCTCCCCAAAGGGGTTCCATTCGAAGGAACGGTGACTGGCCACGTCTCCACTATGAAATTTGAATATTGGGACCTTATGGATACTGAGAAATTTCCCCATCTAGAAACTAGTGAACCGATGGAACAAAGTACAAAGGGGGTCGTTATGACACTACAACTGCAGAAATGGTTGTGAAAGGTGGAGGAGGTCGGGCTACTCCACCTCCTATTAATTCCACATTTTCATCGGGCCCTCATTACAATATTGTTCATCAGGCAACTGGTCTGCCTGGTGCACGATAGGTACTTATGGATAGACAAACCCATCCCCATCACAGTGAAGCTCATCCATAGGATCTCTCAACTTCGATGTGAGGGAAGGGGCCCCATAGAAATAGTTAGCATGAGTGGCGACTTGACAATTGCGGAAGCCATGAAAAAGAAATACAAGTTGGAGAAAAAGCAGAGAGGGTATGCTATTACTAGTATTCAAGACAAAGGGGTCCGCATTGCTACCTATTTTCTGGCCAGAAAGGTGATGAGAAAATGCCGAGGCAGTGAGGTCCTAGCAACGGTCATTGCATGCTGAACAATGCGTAGAAGGGGAACAGTTCAATTGGGCGCAATTCCTCTGTGAAGAATTCCTGACCAACTGCAGAGAGGCATAGGAGCAAGGTAAGACCTTCCACTACGCGTGATTTCTCTTATCCATCCTATTTGTTACAAGTGAATTACCCGAAGATAGTTAGTTTCCTTCCCTGGACCAGGATTGGCTAGAGGCTGCAAAATATGTGTCACTATGGGCGACGAAGTATGCGACAAGAGTCCGAGAAGTCAAGATTTTCTGGATACTGATGGATGTGAACATACGACAGTGGATCAACCAGTAGCCCCATCTATTTGACGAGGTATATAATGGTGTGAAGAACATGGCCGACTTTAAGGCAGATATGCATCATGTATACATCCGGGTGTGCAAGGACCCCAAGCAAACATGGACCATGCTTCCCTTCATTGCCATTGACAATTCTATTTTCACAGTGCTCAATACCTGGCCACCGGAGTGGTGCGGACTAGATGTGGTAGGGCATGATGAGACTGCCATCCAAAAATAGAAGGCCGAGGCCAAGTTCTTATCATAGCAGAAGTGGAACGAACAACTCATCGTGGATGTACGGGTGGCCCGAGAGGCAGCGTAGGCGTCCATAGGCAACGCGCCAGCAGGAGGGTCTGCTACAACTGAGGACGAAAGCAGCCCGAATGTGACCACGGAGCTGGATATCGTGCCCGAAGGTGCGGCACCAACCACCACTTGTTCGCCCTTAAAATGACCGCGTGCGACAGACCGATCAAGGTCACGGAAGAAGACCAAGGCATCCAAGTTGGATGGGGAACTTATCACATTGACTGAGAGTGACCTATGTGACATCGGGGATATAGTTCGTGAGGTCACTAGGGAGGGGCTCGACAAGGAAATGACAGAGCAACAGATTGTGTTGGGGGCGCTAAGCGCGCAACTGCAGTAACTCGAAGCACGGGCCCCATAGCCAAGAATATTCACTACCCATGGAGCTACGGGTATGTCAATAACTAAGTAGCCACTATAGGCTAGAATGGCTAATAATATTGCACTCTTGACAGGAGCATTGATAGCAGACAACGTGGTAGACAGAGCTGTGGTAGGCTAGCTTACGGGACTTGGATTAAATTTGGCTACCCTCCCACGCGAGAGCTTATACCAGCTCCAAGATGGTGCAACGACAGAGCTCTGCGCTAGGGAAGGACGTGCAATACAAATACTTAGTGAGCAATGAATTAACATTGAGCA
This sequence comes from Pinus taeda, assembly GCA_000404065.3. Lineage (NCBI taxonomy): Eukaryota > Viridiplantae > Streptophyta > Pinopsida > Pinales > Pinaceae > Pinus > Pinus taeda. Next base: position 519,359 of record APFE031163717.1, read on the forward strand.
GTTGAGCCTCCAATAAGATGAATCAGTAGCATAGAGTCGGTAGTGGGAGCAAATTGTGGAGGAAGCGTGTTGTCGTGCCCCTGAGCTTGAGATTGCGGTAGATTTACCTGTTGGCATATGGATACACAAGTTGGCCAATGGATTCCGCGAAGCAAAGGAAGAAGTAGCAAGGATCCAGTTGAACCTCAACTTGTTGATCGTAGAACTGAAACTGAAATTGTAGCCCTCTACACCATCGAAGGTCACAGTGCAGCGGGAAGGAATCATTCAATCTGGGTGGGAAGCAATAGCACATGCCATGGACGAGTGCGCTGGCTTGTTGGATCAGTCACTGATCACGGTCACTTCACTACAGGAAGACCCAACTTTACAGCGGTTGGAGATAGAAGCACATGAGTTACAACAAGCATATGATAATGTCAGGGGGACCGTGCAGACAGTTGCTATTACGCAATGATTGACCAAGATGAGGGAGGCAAAGATTCTCAAAACACAAGTTGATGCCGCTCAGTAGAAGGAAGCAGTTCTTAAGGAATGCCTCCATACTTGGCTTGAGGAGGCCTTCGAAATATCCACCAACATCGAGGAAAAAATAGCACATATGCAAGCAATATATGAACCCGGACAAGCAACTGAAACTGATATTGATGAGTCGATGGCTCACGTCCAACGGGTACAGTAGATGGCAGAAGAATTTGTTGCGAGCATAAGTGAAGCATAGAAATTGTTGGATGACCTCCACGTGAAGATTGCCGCACCAACCAAGTGACTTGGGACGAGTCACGATGATTATGTTGGGGGCTTGTTGGTTAGCGGAGACCCCGCGTAACGGGTTTGGGGCTTAAAGCCTGCAATTTTGGGTAAAAGTGTGGTAAAAGCTCCGTGAAGTGCATGGTGCACGAATTGTAATGAGTCAAATCAAAGGGTTGTCCACCCAGAAATAATGTAAGAAAAGAGAAAGTGAGTTGGCAATGTATAAATAGAGCAAGGCTCTAAGGGTAGAAGTTATTTTTTGGTTTTGTATCTTGAATGTTATGGGTTTATGAAGGCGATATTCTCTCTGCATCTGTAAGTTCGAGTCAAGGGTGTTAGTAGATAGATAGAAGCTTTGCAGCTGTGTGCACAAAGCTCTGGTAGAGTCCGTTGGTGTGTGCGCGGACCCCTACAGTTGAGTGCGTAGGGCGGATCTGGTTGTACTCAACAAGAGATAAATAAAGATAAGTGTTTTGAATCATTGTGTGTTTTATTGCGGATCTATCTGTTGCCTATTTTCTGAATTTATGCATATTTATGTTTGTTCGCACTGGTTATTACTGTTAAATGTTTGGTTAAAGACCGTCAGAAGTATATCAGATCTATAATAAACACATATTATAGTAAGAATCAAGGAAGCACCTATTGAAGATCTACGTGAAGGATGGATAGTCATGCATAGCAGCGCGAGTGCACAAATCAAATCGCGACCCTTCTAGTCCCCATCTAAACATCCCCAGGGTTCGGAAACCTGGTTCGAGAACCCTCCCCTACTACCATGGGTGAGACTTCAATCCGTGCTCCACGAACTGTTGTCGAAAAGGCTGGTAGTGCAGGATTTGTTTGGCTAAAACACTTCTGAACCTAGGTCAGGCCCTAACAAGCAAACAAAAGAACTGATGAGGGTTTCTCGTCATCCATTGTTGGTGGTTTGCTAACTGTCTCAATGCATTCCCCAACTTCCTTTCCGACATACCCAAGTCTTGTTCAACAAGTTAATTCCTCTACTTTGATGGGATTAAAAATGCCTTGGCCATTAACAGCCAAGCCTTTTCCTTCATACCCCATTCTCTTCAACAGTTTGGAGCCAATTCCTGTGGTATGATTTTCAAAAACAACGAAATCATCATCAGGAAACATACATGAATTCGCAGAATTACATTTTACCTCACATGGGTCATGCTATAGCTTTTCGAAGGCCTCATCCTTTGCTTGCAGTTGTCGTAGAAAACCATGTTTCTCCTCTTTCTCTTCATTTAGACGCATCTTCAACTCAACGTTCTCTATTTGAAGATTCTTCTTGTTGTGCTTCATTTCTTCCGGGGCCTCTTTCGTGGCTTGCAACTGACGCTGCAATTGCTCCTTTTCCTCTATCTCTTTCTATAGAGTTTCATACATGATTTCCACTCTTTTGGAAATGTTTAGCATGGTTTCGTACATTGCTTTTTCATCCTCTATTGCTACACATTCCATTGTTCACACTGCATTTCACATCAAAACAAAGATTGCTCTCATACAACTTGATCCAGGTTTAGGTGTGACGAAGGACCCTTCCAAGGCCTTTTACTTTCGTGATGTGTTAAATTGCATATCTAGAAGAACATGAGTGAATACATGTGCATGTTGTAAAGAAGAGGAACATGTCAATCATCAACAACATAAAGACAAAAGCGTTGATAACGGGGTTCGTCCAAGAGGGACTACATCTCCGGGCCCCGGTGTCAAGATGGTGTAGGCTGCTATATTAAGTGTTGTCAATAGTGATGATGTACACAAGAGATGATGTCGCGATCATACAAGGAAAATTCCCTCACACGGGAGTGGCTCTAAGAGATGTTCCACTACAGGAACTCTTTGTCAAAAGACTCCTACCAGTATGACACAAAACTCATGCACGATGAGCATCCCGCCAACATAGCATAAAAGGGATCTCAAAACAACATGCATGGAAACACATGAGTATCCCATCAACATACAACAAAGGGATCTCAAAACACAAAATGATGAATCATGACAACAAGTACAACACATAGATGATTTCGTGTCACATCAAGCAGGAATCATGAAAACGAGTAAGAAACATGATCCCACATCAAACATCAAGCAAGGATCTGTGTAGCACAATGCATAAAGAAGAAGTACATGAACACATCATACCTCACAACTAAGGGTCATTTGAAGAAGCAGATGTCAAATTGTTGAAGTTGTTCGTGCCATCGGTCTCACAACATCGAATCACATGGAAATCGCTGCTCACACATGAATGCTAACACCTCCATCCCACTTAGAAAGGTGGCTAAAGAATATAATGAGAGAATGAGAAATCTGAATGCACCATTAGATTTGTAGCGTCGAGTAGTGCAAAATCGACTGTCCAATTTCTGAATTATGAGAAATTGAGAATCTGGGGCTCAATGAATCTTTTAGATTCCCCCTAGATTCCTCAAAGATTCTGCTCCATGGGTGCACTGGAAATATGAAATTCAAATGACAAACCTGACCTCGTCATTGCGATCCCTGCGGAAAACCATGAAAAATGAGTATAAACTTGACTATATTCCGACATGGAGAAAATTTACCTCGGGAAAATTTCAAGGCTCATGGTTCCGCTCCCTGTTTTTATAGCAATCATGGTTCCACCTGCATACTGAAAATGGCTGAAAAATTCAGAACTCTGATGGAGAAATGGACATTTCCATTGTGTTCGTGGGGACGAGAGGTGTTGAATCCATATAAAATTTGTCAAATCTGACAAATTGGAAATTTGGCCCTCCTGCAAAATGCCCAATCATGGTTCCACCTACATTAAAAATTAATTGTCTAGAAAATTGTGCCCACTCTTGGTTCTTCCATCTCCTATGCATTGAAGAAATTTGGTTTATATAAAATTTCATTGGCATATTTAACAAAAAGGCAGTTAGGTGGGTTGGTTTAGGACTTGTTAAATAGGGAGGAGGTTGGGCGGTTAAACCCCGCCTCCTCCTTTTTACCAGACAAAAATTTATTTATAAAAATAAATTGGTTGGGTTGAGCCCACCCACCGTACCCCTACTGCCATGCCTTGCAATTTAATTTGGGCATGGTTGGGTCTGTGCCCCAAGGGCCGGCCCACCACCCATTGTTCATTAAAAGGCCATGGGTTGTTTTGATTTGGGTGGAATGGGTTGGGTCCGCGCCCCAAGGGCTGGCCCACCCAACCATTTGATTTCAATATTCCGTGGAATGTGGGGGAGTTACATGGGGGTGGTGGAGTTGGTGGCCCCCACCCCCTTTTATTATATTTTTTTGTTTTTATAGCAAATAATGCCCACTTTTTGAAATTCAGATTTTTAGTTGTAGGAGACAATTTAATGACCCCACAATTTCACTCAGAATCTAGCCCATGTTGTCTGGAATCCAATGGCCAGAAAATTTCCAAATTGTGGCCTCCTTAAGCCTGCCTAGTCATCAAAAAGTCAACCAAACTTTGACTACTTCTAACTTTTGCATACGGACTCGGATTGATGAACCATTCACACCACCGTGATCAGAACGACGAGGTCTAGGCTTTGGTCCTAGTTCAAAATCATTTTGACTACTTTCATTTTTAAGCTTCCCTAAGTCCTCCTTGTCCTATGTGTGTCTCTGGAGCCACCTGGATCAGAGTATGGCATAGGGGTGATTGGATGAAAGAAAGATTTGGTTCAACAGAATCTATGGTTGGGTGGTACATGGAAGTTCCTGACTTGGTTGGATTTTTCATATGTTAATAAGAGATATTTTCCTCTTTTGTTCCATGTGTAAATGTACTTGTTATTATGCGGTTTTAATGGTTGTGCTATCATTGTTATTATGTGGTTTTAATGGTTGTGCTATCCTTGTTATTATGTTGGTTATAAGCAATGTTTTATGACAGACTTTGGTTATAACTCTCATCATGTTCTGGTTACTAAATAAAATTTTATTGAATGTATAACTGAATAGATGATATTGCAACTATTTTGAGATGGCATCAGACCTTCTTAATGGATCTCAGATAAGTATGAGGTCCCTATGCTCTGATCTATTGTTATGACCTGTAGATTACATGTTCATGATGTGTTTGACAGAATGCCTGTCTTAGATCTAAAGGGTCAATTCAATCCCTTGTTCATTTTTTTTGTATTAGTATCATTGTCTCAATTTTATTTATCATTTTTATAAGTTTCATGAAGTTCTAAGCAGAGCCCTAAGTCCTAGCCCTAAAAAAGTGGCTCAAAATCTGGGGTCATTGGCACGAAACTACCTGAAAAATGCCACATTCACATGGATTCCTTATTTTTGGAGCGACTAGAGGGTCCCAACCACATGGAAGGCTTGTCATGGGAGTGAATGGGGGTCTAGTTCAACAAAACATCAAATTGGATTAGGGGTTGGACACCTGGAGGGGTTGGTTGGATCCTAAAGGTTATGAAGCTCCCGACGAAGGTTAGATCCACTTTCTTAACTATAGATGGGGATTTGAATCATATCATAGTAACTCTTCATCGCATGTTTACCTCGGTGGACTAGTTAGCTTGGGTAAATGTGGGAGGAGGGTGTTACATCTGATGCCCATAACCTTGCTTAATGGAAGAAAGATGTAGCCAAGGCGAGGAGAATAATCTTGGAGGGAGTGCGAGACCACATTGTAACAAATATCCATGGGAAAGAAACTATATGAAATGTGGCAGCAACTGATAGAGTTGTTCCAGAATAGCAGTGACCATAGGAAATTGGCACTCAAGAATAAACTTTGAAATATCAAGCTGCAGAAGAATGACACTATTTAGCAATATCTAAGCAGGTTCACACACGTTCATGATGGGATTTTAGGAGTTGGTGTTACTATTTTAGATGATGATTTGGCAAGCCTAGCCCTTCTAGGCTTTCCTAATAGATGGCATAGCTACCAAGATTCAGTGAATGGGAGTGAGAAATTATCAAATTGGGAACACTTATGGTTTGATTTGGTACATGAGGAAATAAGATGAAATACTAGTGATAGGACTTCATCTGAGGGCAAGGATGAAGAAAAAATTGCATTGGATGGAAAGGCAAAGAAGGGAAAAGAGAAGAAATATCAAATCAAACCAAACCAAAATCCAGCCAAGGGGGGCAAGAAGAAAGATTTGTCAAAAATTAAATGCTTCCATTGTCATGAATTTGGGCACTATGCCACAAAGTTTCCACACAAAAATGCAAGAAAGAATACCTCAGGAGGAGAATTATGTGAAGCTTTGGCTTCACAGTTTGAGCTTGAATTCACCCTTATCACATGCATGGCCAACACAGTGATGGGAGTGTGTGGTACTTGGACTCATGTGCATTGTTCCACATGATAGGGTATAGAGAGTGTTTCGGTGACCTAGAGGAGAAAGATCTCTAGATGCACTTTGAGCTAGGGGGTGACAGAAGGTACATCACAAACGATATTGGTACAATCACCTTTCATAGGGAGTTAGGCTCCCCTCTCAGACTCAAGGATGTCATGTTCATTCTGGGCCTAAACAAACATCTCACCTTTGTTGTAGTTTTGGAAGACCATGGTTATGATGTGATCTTCAGCAAAGGTAAAGCATTCCTGAGACACATAGGCATGGGACAAGTGAAATAGATCGGGGTTCATGTGAAGAACCTATATAACCTAGATGTGTAAGATTGTGTTGCATTAAGCACTAATGCAGAGAAATTGCAGAGCCACGATGTCAGTGAACTTTGGCACAAAATACTTGGCCATTTGCATCATGGTGCCTTGAGTATTATGCAACAAATAACCACTAGCCTCCTTAAAGGAGCACTTGAGCAGCAGGATGTATGCAAAGGATGTACCTTGAGGAAGTGCACAAATTCCAAATTCCATGATCGAGACAACAAAGCACATGTAATCTTAGAAAGGATCCACTTTGATGTCTGTGAACCTTTCTCGATAGCCTCCACTTCCAAACACAAATATTTTTTCATTTTTATTGATGACTTCTCATGAAAGTACTGGATCTTCCTCATAAGGAAGAAAGATGATACATTTTCCAAGTTCATAGAATTCAAGGCACTTGTTGAGAAAGAAATCAGTAAGAAGGTAAAGGCTCTTTGGAGCGATAATGGAGGTGAGTATGTGTCGAATGGATTCAAAAAATTATCTGCAAAAGAAGGCATGCGACGAGAGTTAACAACACCCCACAACCCACAATAGAATGGGGTGGTTGAGAGAGTGAACCCTAGCATTGTGGGAGCTGCAAGGGTTGCGTTGCATGACCAACGCCTACCACCACATTTGTAGGAAGATGAATGCAACACAACAGTCTATTTGCAGAACTAGATTCCTCATCGGATTTTGGGCATGATTACATCGGAGGAGGCCTTCTCGAGGATAAATTCAGATGTATTGCACTTCAGGATTTTTGGAGCATATGTTTACTGCAATGCCTCCAAATAATCAAGGAAGAAGCTTGAGATGAAAAAAAAGTATGGGTATTTTTGGGTTACATAGAAAATCCTAACAATTATAGTGTGTACTTGTCATCCCTCGGAATGAGAATTGTGCAAAGGGATGTAAAATTTGATGAGGAGAAAGAGATGTGGTGCTCTCTTGAGAGGGAGATTTAGATCCCACCAGAAGAGGATATTTTAGCTCCAAAGAAGGAGCCTCGGGAAGTTGTGGAGCAACCACAAGTAGAGGAGCAGAGAAGGGAGACATCCACTCAAGAATAAACATCTAGAGAAGGAAGAAAAATAATGAGGGAAGTTGATAAACTTGTGCAGGATGCGAGGGAGAATGTGGGAGATCCTTCAAATTTGCGCAAGCATAGGAGGTCACCTGATCGGTATACTGGATACATGACTCTAATGATTGATCTTGTAGAGATTGAGCCATCTTCTTTTGAGGAAGAAGTAGAGAAACATGTATGGGTTGATGCAATGATGGAGGTATAGGAATCCATTGTAAAGAACAATGTTTGGGAAGGGGTCCTAGGACCGACAGATAAATCAGTTGTGAGTTCGAGATGGATATTTAAGGTTAATCATGGAGCATATGAAAACATTGAGAAGTATAAGGCCATATTTGTGTCCAATGGGTACTCTCAAGTTGAGGGAATTGACTATGCGAAGACCTTTGCTCCTGTCACAAGGTACTCCATTAGATCAATTATTTCTTTTCCTGCGTAGCTGGGATAGAAGATCCACCATATGGATGTAAAAACAACATTTCTCAATGGAGTTATTAAGGAGGAGGTGTACATCAAACAACCAAAAGGCTTTGAGACATCTGATTGAGAGTCTCATGTGTGCAAACTAAAGCGAGTGTTGTACGGTCTCAAACAAGCACCTTGTGCTTGGTACATGAGGATCGATAGCTATCTCACTGGTTTGGGCTTCACCAAAAGTGAAGTAGATGCAAGCCTCTATCACATCTTGGTAGAAGGTAAATTTCTTATTATTGTCTTATATTTTGATGGTTTGATTTTAATCGGTGATGAGCAGCTGATAAGATCTTTCAAGGATGACCTTACAAGGAAATTTGAAATTAAGGACATGGGTCTCATCCACTACTTCCTTGGGTTGGAAGTATGGCAAGGCAATGGGGAACTGTTTGTCTCTTAAGGAAAGTATACAAATGAGATATTGCAAAGATTCTGCATGAAGAGTTGTAAAACAATGGAGACGCCTCTATTAACCAACAGGAGGAAATAGGATGCCACTTCAGCTGAGGAAGTGGATGCTAGCATTTATCGATAGTTAGTGGGTTCACTAATGTATCTTGTGAACACACAACCAGATATGTGCTATGTAGTCAACCCACTGAGCCATGATTAGGCCGACAAAATTGGTTTGGAAGGTAGCTAAGAATGTTTTGCAGTACCTCAAAGGAACTACCCAATTTGGACTATGGTACAAACAAACAAACGGAGTGAAGTTGTGTGGCTTCACAGATTCAGATTGGGTGAGGAGTCCATTAAACTACAAGAGTACATCAGGTGGAATTTTCAGTGTTGGGTCCACAACGGTTTCCTAGTACAAAATGAAGCAAAGATCTGTGGTGCTCAACTAGGAAAAAGAAGAACACATGGTTGCAAGTCAAGCAACATGTGAGGTGATCTAGACAAGAAATATACTTGTGGGATTATTTGGTCAGATAATGGATCCAACTATGATCTATTGTGATAATAATAGTTGCATTAATTTCTATGATAATCTTATATTTCACAATCGATTCAAGCATGTAGATATCTAGTATCACCACTTACGGGACTGTGTGAAGAGGTGGATAATGTTGCTACAATACATTCCGATAGAAGAACAAGATATTGAAATTTTGATAAAGGCCTTGTCAAGAGGGAAGTTCGAGTTCCATAGGTGCAAGATAAAGGTGGTTGATAATCCCTTTCTTGTTAAGAGGGAGTGTTGAAAAATGCAGCAAGAAAGTCTCAAATTAATTTTGCCTTAGTTAAATTGAGAAAAGGAGATAACTTGGATGCAATTAATTTTTGTGACATGGCTTGTGTCACTCGGTTTAGTCAATAAATTTGAGTTATAGGAGCTAGAGTTCAATTAAGCATGTGTGATTGCTAATTTGTAGGAAACAAGATTGGTTATTTAAAGTTGTTTTTAGTTAAACTAGTTCCAACTATTGGAGGAAATAGTGGAAGGTAAATTATGTAGTGTGACTTCAGTCTAACTTATTGAACATCCAGTTAACTGATCAATCAACCCAAAATAACTAGTGCATGCAGAGAATTTGAGTTCCCCGGTTGTGATGGAGATTTCAAGGCAATCTAACATCAGTTATAGACTAGTCTTGAGTGTACAGGTGTTGCATGCAGTTGGATGATCAACCTTGGGAATTGCACAATCCATTTTGGATAAATTCCTAAATAATAGGGGCCTAATTTCTGAAGGAAATAAGGGCTCAAGCAGAGGCAGAAATTGGCTAAGTTTGGGTTAGAGCTTCCCAATGAGCAGAGAGATAGGTTATTCACTTGTAGGTTGTGCTCAGTTGATAAAAGAAATTATAATACATATTTATTCATCATATTAATGCAAGCATGCATTGGGGTTTTTAGAATATTGCTTTCCCCAAGAAAAATTATTGTGTGCATGTGTGTTATTTATCATTGCATGTTTGTGATTGATTTTCTAAATTGCGAATTGAATTCTGCAAAGTAGTAGAGTAGGTTTGTGTCTTGTGATTTTGATTAAAACTTCATGAGCAGTTGCAAATCTACACCATAATTTCTACATGATTTTGGGAGGGGGTTTATGCCCCTGCATCATACTCCCATGGTAGAAAATATTCATGATCTCCTGATCATGTGTTGTCATTGCTATATCTTGTTCATATCCAATCTTGGTCTTCTTTTTCCTCATGTATTGTTGAACTTCTACTCATACTAATTAATGAGCTACAACAAAGCCTCCACAGACACCTCACCAAGCTCTCTCATCTGTCTTGAACTTTTGGTATCACAGTTTCACCTCCTTTCAAACCTCTTGAGCTTCCTATACTCCTTTGGCTATTGCACTATGCCCACTTTTCTTGAAAATTCTACCCACAATCACAATTATGGAATTTCATAAAAAAAAACTTCTACCCAATCACAGATGGAAGTTTTTCTCCATGCTCCACCAAGTAGGAAATCTTTCCCTACTCTAATACCACTTGAGAAAATTGATTCTGCGGGTCCCTCGAACCAGAGCCCTAAGGTTCAATCTCCTAAACATGTGGGTTATGGGCCCACGAAACACGGCTTGCTCGGCCTCTATGCAACAATGAACCCGCATACCTCCTTTGGTTCGTGCTCACGTAATTCCTATTAACCAAGCATGCTCACTTGAGGTGGGCCTCTAAACTGGAAGTCATGGTTTTAAATCTCAAATCTATGGCTCGTTCTTCCTTTCATCCCACAACTTGATACACACAATGTTCAACCAATGACCATGAATTAAAGGAATTGATGATGGAGATATCATTGGGTGTTAGAGGGAGAACTATTCTGGGGATTTCCTTCCACCCAATGGCTAATAGAATGAGGGCATCAGGTTTAACTTGTGACCCAAATATTCAACACTCGCACAAACTTGATGGAAGGTTATTGGTCAAGAAATCGACGACCCTGATCAAATCTTGAAAAACCAATGACCATGGGTGAGATCTACCTCCTTTGGCATGGTTTCATCTTCCCCTTCATCTTTGCATATACCTTTTCATCATTTGTCGATGAACCATTGCGTGAGTTTGTCACTTCTCTTGCCAATACTCCTTGATTTCATAATAGAATATCATTGCGCATTCTTAACTTATTTTCCTCGACCCTTTGTCAATTCGTCACTTTTGGTTATTATTCTGGCATCTCGCTTGGATACTCCCCTTTAAGATGCTACTGCAACCATCTATGATTTATAATAACCCTCGTGGATCTCAATTGAAATAGCATAACCAAGACATGGAAAACACAACTATTTGAATAGGGTTTGTATAAAATAAAACAAACAAAAACTTCAAAAACACATGAGATATATATATATTCAAAATTAGAGTTGATTACATACTATAGCCTCTCAAAGCCAACGACCTATCTAGACTTGATTTACATTCTACTTTTTGCCTTGCCTTACATTCTACTTTTTGCCTTGCCTGACATGTTCCCAGGCTTTCTATATAATAAGAAAACAAACCCTAATGAATACTCATGTCCTCTTTCCACATTATGGGTTCAAATATTTTTACATTTTACACAAAATTAGAGGAAATTATGTCCTCTTACTTGAGTGCCACGATGTGCCTTCTAGAGGCTTCTGAAATCAAATCTAATTTAGGGAGGGGTTTATGCTCCTGCATCAAGTATGGTTATATTACATATAAAACAAATCTCTCCCATGATGGTATTTTCCTTTACAAAAGATCAACCACTCATGAATGCAATATTTGGGTCCATACTTCAACCGCAAATATGTGTAGGTACAACTAATTAGTACATAAATGCACGTGTTCATAATAAAACAAATTTAAAATACATTTAAAAACACATGATCTAAGAGTGCAAGGGGATTTTAGCTTGAACATTCATTATGGATCAACAACATTCCATTAAAATCTTCATGCTTTAATACACTATTATCAATGCACATATATCATCTTGAATCCTCTAATGAGTTTCCTATTAAAAATTGAAATGCTATGAAAATTTCTCACTTTTGGTGACGTTTCACAAATGGATAAATCTAAAGTTTCTATAATCCTTTCTAGATCTATGTGCAACTTGTCCTTTGACGCAACAAACTTGAGGCACAACAAATATTTCTTGATATGGTGTATTTATTAATGGGATCACATATCTTATCTTTTATGTTATGTTACCCTCGAGCAATCTTTCTTCGGTGTAATTAATGTTATAACTATGTTTGGGATCACATTATTCTTGATTGATCCTTTTAATGATAACTAATTGATATGTCAATTAAAATATGCCATTTCCATCACATCCATGTTTTCATTGGACTCATCCTATGTGTTGCTTGATTCAATAATGTCACACCTAGAATCAAGTCAGTCTTGCTTCATATCTTTATCTTCCTCTTCAATGGTAATCCTTCTAAAACATTTACATGAATTATATCATTTTACTCATCTAATAACTTCTTCATTTTGTCAAATATCTCCTCCTTGTTGCACTCAGCTATTTTTCTTGGTTACACTTAAAAATAACACTCCATTGTATCCTATAATGCATCAAATAATTTCTTGGAAAAGAATTACATTTATTTGGGTTCTTATTCCTTCATTGACAATAACTAGAATTTCCTCCCATGATAATTGTGTAAAATTGTACCTTCTATCATGCATCAAGTTCTTATCATACTATGATGGCCTTCCCAACAACCTAATTGGAAAACATCCAGAGGTATAAATTTGGGTAGTACTTCATTTGGATGACCTCTTGTATGGAATGCTACACTACATTGGTTTATCACTATAAACCACTATAAATTCATATGCATGATCAAACCATGACAATATAGGTATGCTTCTATCGTGGTAAACTCAACTTCTCTCCCATCTCTACTTCATCGATTGAAACTAATATCTATAATAATCTTATGACACGTATACGCATGTTTGCATTCGATCATGAATACATTTTTTTACCTCAACAATAAATCTCCCTCTTGAACTTCTTAATTATTTTGCAATGTTATCATACCTTTATGCATCATTGAATGTTATCCTAGTTCTAGTGATGTTGTGGCTATCACAATATCTTCTAAAGTTTCTTCATGTGATAATTAGGTCCTCTACATAATACAATTGTGTGCATTATCTCAACATGGATGCGTAAATGATTGGTGCCTTTTTCCATACATGTAATAAAATGTTTGTCATCAATAACCACTAGTGCATTTTTTAGAGGTGGTTTGTCATCAATTAAATATTTCTTTGTATTTTTCTCAAAAACTAAATTCACAAATTGGTTCATTTCATTTTAAATTTTCATTTATTTCAAACACAAAAATATGCTTATATTAATAATGTTTGTAGAAATTTACAAGTTTTGATATTAATTTTATTTTTCCATGAAAGAGTCATCTACATAATTATATGTATGATTTTTCATAAAATAATCTCGTAAATATTATACAGTATTTGAATCCTTAAAAAATATCCAAATAACCACCATTTCCTCGTTATCCCTTAAAATATCTATGACCTCGATATTTTCCATGCTAGTCATGCTCACCTTTTATAACCCTTCAATTTTCTCATCATAAATATCTTCCACCCTTTGTGTGTAATTACTATCTTTATCTTCACAACCAATTTTTTCAAAACCAAAAATTCTCTTAGTAGCATTTTTTTCCTAATTTTTCTTCAACGTTACCAATTAATAAAGATACCCTACTGAACATATTTTGTATAAAATAATGTGATTTTAAATTACAAATTTCAAACAACTTACATAAATTAACAACCATGGACCGTTATCACTTTTGTGTAAAATTTAAATTGAGACCTTATAGAGCTTCTTTATGTGTCACGTACTCTCTAGTTGTGTTATCTCTCCACTATGTGAAACATGTTTCTTTATATTTTTTGGGAAATAACTTTTATCGCAACATTGTATTATCTTATTTTAAACTTAAATCTTCTCCTTATTCTTCAAAATTTCTTTAAGTTGTACAAAATTATGTTAACGTTTTTTTTCTATGTTATTTATGGACTTTGGAGATCAGTGACCGCCACATCCACGGAATATTTGTATCAGGAAGATCTACTTGAAGGTATCACTTATCGTCGGTGCAACCACAAAGGCTAATCCTGAGAGTGTCGAAAGAATTAAACTTGTAACCTCTCAATAACAAAAGTACTTTAGTGATGGGGACTCGACCAATTAAAGTAACCCTAAAAAATACACAAAATCATGTCAGCTTGCAACTTATGCTTTCAACTTTGTACTATCAAATTGCATTTTTTAAAATTCTTCCATTTTTTATAACTTGAATATCTCTCTATTTAATTCATCATATCTATCAAATATTTCTCTACTTCAAGTTCCCTCAATAATAGGAAACTCCAATATCTGTTTCCCTCTTATTTTTAAGTGATCTTGCAAATTACATTATGGCATCTCCCTCTTTCTATTTTTTGGTTTGGATCCACTCTATTAGACTTCTCTAGCTTGTTTGATTCTTTCAAACTTCTTACGTCTTACCCTAAGCAAATGTAGTTCTTTGTTTGTTGTCATTCCATTGCATATTCTTGCCATTTCTTCTCACTTGTGAGCTCTCGCCATCTTCTTTGAGCCTTTCTCTATCTCAGTGTTTTCTCTACGAGCTTTATGCTTTACATTGATACCAAATGGTGTAGTGTGCCTAATTAAGTAATATTCACTATGAAACAACCTAAAAATTCATGTTAGAACACGAATATGATATAAAACCAACATGTATTCTGTAACTCACATGATAATTTAGAATTAGAATGTGCATCACATGGATATGGTTCTACTCATTCAAATTAAGAATCATAGAATACACATCACATTTACAAGGGTGTACTCATTCAGATTAAGAATCATAGAGTAAACATCACATGGACAAGGTTCTACTAAGGCACACATGAAATTTGGTTTGTGCTCTTAAGAACTTTTATTTGGCTCCTATCCAACTCCTTTAACGACTTCCTACCAATTCCAATACTATAATTGTCTTATTATTTGATCAATTATTTCAAACTAGTATTAGCTAATCAATTCTAACTATTATGTTCATATTTATTTTCCATTGGATAATTTTTTTGGCTCCCTCTATGCCTATTCAATGCCCTTTTGAATTTTCAACTTTTTCTTATATCATTTCTACTTCCAATCAAGATATTCAAATGTTTATGTTGCTTCATCTTTCAATTATACAATTAATGTGATTTTTTAGGGAAAATTTAGGGGTTAATATTCGTAAGTAAGCTAATTTTCCATGTTTTTCATTAAAAAAATCACCAATTTCCATTTTTTCTAAAAATTATTCACCGAAATTTTATAGTATAAAATTATTTTCCATGAAAAATCGCCAAAATTTTATATAGACTAATATAAAATAATTATAAATCTAAATATATTTACAAAAATATTATCAAACATTTTACAATTTGCATATTAAGAAATAATAAGATTTACTAAAGTTTTTAAACCTAAGATAAACTTCCATCCTAATTTTGTTTCCCTTCAATAAATTATCACTTTGCTCCTCAATATGTTCACCCTCATGTTTCATATCTATGCTCTCTTCCTTGTACTTCTGGTGTTTGCTTTCTCACAATGGAACTCTAAGATGTTTCCAACTCTACTGCTAAGTTATACATTGCACCTTCCTTCTATGATATCGTACTTGTTTTTAATGAGATGTGCATTTTTCATTTGTGTTGCTTCCCGTCAATCTTGATTGTGTTTGTCATGACCTCCTATGCTATGCATTTATGTGATGCAATCATCATTAGAAACTTTCAAGATGTTTTTGATCACATATTTCCTTCATGTTCCTACGTGATCAAAAGCAATTGTCTCCAAATTGTGTTAATCGTATGTAGTTTTCACTAAAAGATGCAGTGGATGTAGAGTGAGTTAATATGTTAGTAAATTAATTTTTTTGACGAGTCTTTTTGTTGGCAAGGTAAAGTCTATTAATTTTTTCCAAAATTGCAACATTATGGGGCGTGTAAACATTAACCAAAAACTTTTAGGGAAAAGTTTTATGATTAGAGTTTGTATCAATCAAGTGAAACTATAACTTTCAACAAATTCTTAATGAAAGAAGCACTAAAAAAGAGTTGAGTTCGTCCACTTATTAACTTAACCTATTTTTAAATGTTGTGTATGTTGATTTTTGGGTAGATGCGGGAGGTATTTCTGAGTTACAGAAGTTAAAATAAAGTAAAAATAAATTTTAAATTAAAAGAAAGAAAATTAATAATAATAATAATAATTTGCAAAGAGATGTGCCTCTTTGGGCACCCTAATATCAGTATAAAAATGAGTTGTCTTTAGTGCACCATAATATTGCTATGTATAGATTCAATACCTTGAAAAACCCCTAGGGCACTTCGATTTTGCAAGGGTTACCCATCAAGCTTGTGATTTCAATAAATTCCCGGATTTTAGGAGTTGTCTTTAGTGCACCCTAGGGCACTTCGATTCTGCAAGGGTTACCCATCAAGCTTGTGATTTCAATAAATTCCCGGATTTTAGGAGTTGTCTTTAGTGCACCCTAATATCGGTACGTATAGATTCAACACCCTAAAAAACCCCTAGGGCACTTCGATTGCAGGGGTTACCCATCAAGCTTGTGATTTCAATAAATTCCCGGATTTTAGAGAAATTGGACTAGAAAAAACCCACCGGAAAAGCTTCCAAAAGTTCTCACTAAAGACAAATCCCTATAAAAAGACACTAACTTCTCATCAATTACTCACACACACTCATTAATTACTCATCACTCACACTTTCTCTCTCTCTCTCTCTCTCTCACATGTGGGAAGCTATGAGGAAGTGGCCTATGTTTCTAAGGAGTTGAATTTCTAAGATAGTCAATGTTTGACCACTTGAATTTTCTTAGTGTATTTACTTAATGATGTTGTGGAGAGTGTTAAAATAATATCATATATCATTGTCTTATTAGCACTAGAAAATCAACATGGTATCAAAACATAAATTATGGTGATTAGTGTTAAATTTTTGGGGTTGTTACAATCTTTATGTACAACGTATTTGCTTTTACTCCTACCTAAATTTATGCAAAGAATTACATAAATTATGGTGGGAAGTAAGTCGTGTTAAATATTTAATCACTGAAATTTAAAGAATGTATTGCATATTTAGTTTTTACTTCTACCTAAATTTATGCAAAGAATCACATAAATTATGGAGGAACAATTTAACAAAGTCAAACACTATGTGGTTGGATTATAGCCTAATTCCAATGGAGTACAATATTAATTTTAATATGGGGAGAGATTTAACCTCATAGCACCAATGAGTAAATGGTTAGAGAATATGTGTGCAGTGCATAGTGACATAGATCCACTAGTGTTCATAAGAAATTAACCTAGGAGATGTAAAGGGCATCTCAGAGAATTCTCTGAGGATTGAGCATAAATTCAACAAGAGCGATTTGAGTTTGAGAGGGAGAAATTGTACATACATCTAGAATAGTGCCAAAGATAGGAAGAGCACATCAGGATGTTGCTTCAGTTTGGGTTCTAATACAATATCTTGGATGAGCAAGAAGTAGGCATTTGTCGCAGTCAACACTATAGAGGCTAAGTATATTGCTACTAGTTTGATGAGTTGTGAAGCTATGTGGCTTCAGAAGCTACTAGCTAGATTGTTTGATTAGGTGTTGGAGACGACTATCATGATGGCAAGTCAAAGCACATTGATATTAAGTACCATTACATCTGAGACATGGTAGACAAGGGAGCAGTGAGGCTCTAATACATTTGTATGGATGAGCAGTTTGCTGACATTATCACAAAGGCTTTGTCTTGAATGAATTTTGTATACTTCAAGGACAAGTTTGGAGTGGATGAGAATGCCTTCCTAGTTGAGAGTGAGTGTTGATGTTGTAGCATCAAGGCAGACATTCTCCCTAGGTCAACGGTATTGATCGAGTGTTGTGTAATGTGGCTAAAGAGAATGACCCAGAAAGCATTAGGGTTCGGAGTGCTCCCCTAGTCAGAGGGTTTTGACCATATTGGCAAGGGTTCCTTGGCTAGTAGGTAGAGTGAGTGCCTCAATGAATCAAACAAGTATTTTTACCTTTCAAGTGCTATGTGATGACATGGGGGAATGGTAAACGGGCCCAGGTTTCACCATTGGTTAGGGAAAATTGACTTGGTTCCATGTGATGACTTGGTTAGTTGGTGAACCAGGGCTAATTTTATTTTTTTAACTCGGTCAAGGGTACTTGACCACATCGCCAAAGGGCATTTGGTTAGTGGGTGAATATATCCTTTGCATGATGCTTTCCATGTGGTTCTAGAATGGAACATGAAGTGGATGAATACATTAACATAGTGGGTTCATTCACTCTTTTCTTGGGATGGAGAAATTTTTCAGCTAAGTGGACATCTTGAGGAAGTCAAGGTGAATACCTTCCTAGCTAAGAGGGAGTGCTAATTTTTGGGTACTTACCGGAGGTATTCCCCTACACAAGTTAAAAGAAAGAAAAATCAAATTTTAAATTAAAAGAAAGAATATTTAATTTAATTTGCATAGAGAAGTGCCCTAAAGACACTTGAATTTCTCATTTAGTCACACACATTCATCACTCTCATTTTTTCTCTCTCACACATTTGGGAAGTTATAGGAAAAAGTTGAAGTTTCTAAATAGTCAAATTTCCGAGACAATCAATATTTGAAGAGTTAATTTTTTTAATATAATTACTTAATAATATTCTAGAATATATTAAAATAATATCATTTATCATTAAAAGTAATTATCAATTTTTTGAGAAGTTATAGGAAAAAGTTGAAGTTTCTAAATAGTCAAATTTCCGAGACAATCAATATTTGAAGAGTTAATTTTTTTAATATAATTACTTAATAATATTCTAGAATATATTAAAATAATATCATTTATCATTAAAAGTAATTATCAATTACAGAAAATTGTAGTACTCTAATTAACACTAAAAAATCAACAATATAATTAAATTTACTAACTAAAAAACTAGCACGTGCAAAAAGTTAATATTTTTACACTTAGGTTGAAGTGAGCCACTATTAGTACTGGTTCCGAAAGGTTTCCAACTCAATTTGCCTAGTCACTAAGATAAAAGAGAGATTCATTATGTAACACAAAAGAAAAGGTCAAGTTTTTACCTTGGTGTTAGGAAGTGTATATTCCTAATAATCTATGAATCATGGGAAGTCGATGAATGAGGTTGGACGGGTGATAAAAAGACTCCGAACATAAATGATTTTAAATTTTGGGTGTTTAATGTGAATGGTTTTTAAACTAATGTTAAGTTAAAAAAAATTCTAAGAGTTATGATTATTTCAATAACTTTTTTAAAATTTATAAATAACAATAATAATAGTAGACCAATAATAATAAATGATAAAATTTAATTTAAAAGATTTTTTTATCTACAATGGTTGTGATAGGAACATTAAGGATAATAGTATTATGTAAAAGCAATTTTTTATTATTAAAGAAAGTATGTGTTTTTTGATAATAAAAAAATAATTATAATTTAATTTTGATTTTTTAATAATTATTATTGTGCTTGGATTATTATTATATATTATTAAATAATAATATAATAATAATCAAGTCAAGTTTTACTACCACTATCGATTGAGGTCAGTAAGGCAACCCAGGGTCAAATCACATAAGGGTGGTTGTTTCCTGTATCAAGGGGGAAGACATGTTAAAAAATCTAATTAGTTAAGCACTGGTGTGGCCCAAGTTGGGTGCTATTCTCTAGTGACTTTAACAATTTAAATGCAAATGCCCTTAGATCGAGATTCCTCAAACCATAATATAAACCTTCAAACTTAAATAAAAATACATTTTAAGAACTTAAATGTTAATCCCCCTAAATCAAAATTCCTCAAACCACACAACAAGCCTTGAAACTTATTAACCACCTAACCCCAAAAAAAAAATCAACTTTTAAAAACATAACTTTCACAAACCTATCAAACCAGATTACTCAACTCATAATGATCATCGCTTCACATTGAAATGTAAACATCATGAATGGATAAGAACGTTTGGTATGGCTTCCAAACACTACACTTTTCCTTCATGGAAGAGCGCTCTGGTGGATGAGGGTTGGTAGGACATGCAACTCTGAAAAATCCAAACGAAGACCCGTGCGTGGCTGTCTCATTCAGTTCGATCTGTCTGGAATGTTGGCCATGAGTTGAGATATTATTATTTTAATGAACCTTGTGCGGGGTGGGGCCTGCACACTGTACCATACCTCACATCATGTCTCCTAATTTTTCTATACCACTCGTTATGAATCCAGGCGTGCAGTTTCTAAAGATTGACGCATTCAAATTTACCATTCCAAACCATTTTTAATTTGTAATAAAAGTCATTATAAATAATAACTGATGAAGCAGTCACTGTCAACGTGGCGGTCTTGGAGCCACTCAAACGCACTCACCGCTGCTGACTCAACCAAGCGTTGGGGTCCCGTAATTGCGCTGCTTCTACCGTTACACGTGACCCGTTGGTCACATCGTGGATAAGCCTCGCTGTCGAGGACTATGACATTTAGAAACGGTTGACGGAGGATGCATGATGGTGACGTCGAGGCATCACCATCATTCTTTGTGGTAGGTAGTGGTGGGCCCCAAGTATCTTTGTGTTGTGGGTTGAGTTAAATAGAAGGACTTTAAATTTGTAATATTTTTTTTTTTTCAAACGAATTTATTATATTTAGCTTAATCATATCTTAATTATTTGTAATTTTTTTTTCTTGATTTTATAAAAAGTTGGTTAAATTCTAAAATTTTTTTATATGTTTTTATGAATTTTTTTTTTTACATGTTATTTTTATTTTTCCCACTTGTTTCAAATAAAATTAGAATTTTATTATTATTGTTATTTTTTTTCTTACGTCATCATTATGTATTTTATAAGAAAAATAATTTGGATAAGGATAGGTCTTTCAATACTTTAAAACATGATATCCATAATTTAAGGAATAAAGGTAATATCTTTTTGTTTGGGGATTTCAACGTTAGAATTGCTACTAACCAAGCTACTCTCCTAAGTAACATCTCTAACCCTAACTCCCTATGGCTAGATGTGGACTATGACCTAGCTAATAGATTCAAAAGAAATTCTAAAGACATTTATACTGAACTTATCAAGCTTTGTAGCACCCAAGACTTGATAATTTGTAATAGAATTAATAAGTGATCTCTCAACACATGACTTGTAGTGATGTGGATTATGCTATACCTGACACCCATATTCTCAACCATATTGTAAAATTTGACCTCCTAAATGATCACAAGCCTGATTCTGACCACATACCTTTATCCTTAACACTTAATCTTGATATACACACCAACAACTTGCATAAGATTAATTGTGAGAATCAAAGGTACTTTCCTTTGGACAAAAGTAAAATGGATCTCTTCTTAAATGATTTAAAGAGGGATTTAGGTTTCTTAATGTACAATGATAACATTAATCACTTCTACTACTATTTTACTACACCCCTATCCACTACCATTAACAAATTCTCTATCGAGGTTTCGTAAAAAAAGAATAATAGAACTTTCAACCCTTAGTATGATAATGAGTGTAAAATTGTCAAGAAGCGGTTAGAGATGCTCCTAGAAAAATTGTAAAGCATGAAAAAATAAGTGTGTATACAAAACTTTTATCAAAAGGAAGAAAATGTGTTATATTAATAAGAGGCAAGAGCATCTTCTTCACATCTCTAAAGCTAGGGAAGGGTACCAAGCTGAAATTTTCAAATTGGGAAGGTCTATCCTCCTCCCTCATATCCACAAACTTCCCAATTTGGCGATAAAACACAACTTCCCTAAGCCTTGGGTGCAAAGCCTTATTATGCCTATCTTTAAAAGTGGGGATAAAAATGTTCCCTCTAACTATAAGACCATTATGATTAGCCACTTCTTAGCTAAACTGTATGGGCCCATTTTCGAAAGAAGATTAGCCTCTTGCTTGAAAGCCATAGTAAAAGAGCTAAAGGGCAAGTTAATTTTAGGAGACACCAGTCAACTATTGACCATCTTATTACTCTTAAGATTGTTATTGAGGAATGTCGCAATATGAAAACTAATCTTTTTTGTTGTTTTGTTGACTTTAGAAAAGCTTTCGACACAATGCCTTGGGATAGGCTTTGGCAAATTCTTGAAGAGATAATGGTTCCTCCTAAGTTGAGAGTTGTTGTGATTCAACTATATGAGAACGTTTTTTCCAAGCTTAAGACCACTGAGGGTTGGTCTAAAGAAATTAAATGCAATATCAAAGTTTAGCAAGGGTGTCCCTTATCCCCTACCCTTTTTGACATTTATATTGTTGAAAATAGCAACAAGAAATGATAAAAATAAAATCCAGAATATTCCAATTTTAATGTCCTTGAATTAAAATTGTGAATTAAATTTGAATTTAGTCTCACCAGCTGCTTGAAAATAATTAATTAATTCATTATGGATTAATTAGTTGGAGAAGTTCAAGTTAGAAGTCTTTCTGAAGTCATGCAAGAGTTATCCCTTAAATTAAGGAGATTATCCCCTAATTAAGGAGATACGATTGACTATATTTGAGTTGTAATTAGTTAGCTCAGTTTGCTGAGTTAAGTCCAGTTAAATTAGTTCCAAACTGTTTGAGGAACTAATTGTGAGTTATCAGTCAGTTGATGCATGCATGCACTCAACCAGTGTACTCCAGATAACTGAAGATTCCGTCATCAGAAAGTCATGCATGTCTATTATGAGAAAGACCCAATTGAGCTAAATGTCAAGGATATGTTACTGTCAGTTGCATGTGTTTTCCTATAAAGGAAACTCATCCATGTAGTCAAGATAAGGTTCCTTAAGGATTGCACAGTTTTGACAGTGTGTTAGATCAGTGTGTGAGAGCAGTGTTACATTGGGTGAAGGAGACCATCCTAGAGGTAACTGCGCAAGGAAATAGGAGCTTCGAGGGCAGAGGAGAAGGCTTGTGAGAAGCTTTGATTGCCTGTAAGCATCTAGGAGGATTGTACTGAGAGCTGGCTAGCTGTGAGAGCTAAGGATTTGTACAATTCTGATGTATTTCCACCTTGTATGATAATACAGATAGTGGGATTTTCAGCTGAGGCTTTCCCCTGAGTATTTTCTTTGTTTCATTTGCATTGATTCTTCTTCTTCTGGTTATATGTGTTCAACTCGTTCTTTACGCTTCCGCAAGTTTGACAGTAGAAGTAGATTATAGTATTTTGCTTTGGTATATTGCATTATCGAGTTAATATACATTCAAATTTTCTACATAGATCTCAAAGGTAGATTTGTAGAGAATTTGCAAGAAATTCTACATGGTATCAAAGTTGAGTTTATTGGAGCTGTGAACAGTATACAGGGAAGAGAATTTGAAGTTTGAAGTTTAGGGTTGTAGGTGCAAATTGAATTCTTATCATACTTCAAGGTTGGCCAATGGCATTCTATGGCTTGAGACTCGAGTATGCCTTGGAAGGTAGCTCAAATTACATAGCATGGAAAGATCGCATGGAGGCTGTATTAGAAGATAATGGCTTGAAGGATTTCATTGATCAAGAAATCCGAAAGCCAGGTTCAAATAATGCACAAGAGTTGGCTGAGTGGAAGAAGTGTGTGGCGAGGGCGAGACAGATCATCCTTGAGTGAGTTCAAGACCATATTGTCTCGAGTCTCCATGGGAAGGATACTCCATATTCAATGTGGAAGACATTGAAGGACCTCTACCATAACAGTAGCGACCAGAGGAAATTGGCACTCAAGGATAAGCTTCGAAGAATCAAAATGGAGAATGGCGATACTATTTCCACATATCTGAACAAGCTCACCACTTGCAGAGATGTTAAATTTAGGTATTTTCTATGCTAGAGCAATTTATTTAAATTTTCACAATTGGAAATCACATCAACATTATGATAAACTGTAGATAGAACATAAATATAAAATGCAGAAGACAAGCCAAGACAAGAGGACACAAGATATGGCGCGAGCCAGGGACAAACCCCACAATGTATGGGGAAACCCTTTGATCAAATCTTCTTTTATCTTCAAAGTTTAGCAGAGAAAGAGAGAGAGAGTACATTTACAACAGAAGTCAACACTTTGACTTATCTAGATCTAGCATAGATCATCTCCTATAATCAATGATACATGAGATTAGTTGAAGACATTCTGCTTCAACTGATTATCCTAGGTGATGGCTTCTATCCATTTCGTTCATTCGCTGCACCTTATCGTGTAGCACCATCACGCTGCATCCTGCATCATCATGCTGCTCATGATCACAGTGCTGCCCATACATCATGTTGTCCATGATCTCATCTGCCCATTCATCATGCTGCTCATGATCTCATACATCATGCTGCCCATGATCTCATTCAACATCATGCTGCCCATTACTAATATGCCCATCATCACGTTGTCTCATTTATCATCATGTTGTTGGGACTATCATCCTTGCTGCACCTCTGAGATACCTGTCCATATCAAGAATACTAGATCTGAATATTGTGATGACAATTGCCACTGTATGTCTTCTTTTATAGGTATGCTGAGAAGCTCTTGATCAATACTGAAACATCATTGAAGTTATGCCGAGGCAGTAACATATACATCTATGAGATTGAGATGATACCCAACGTAATTTTCATTGTGCAATCTGAGTTATGTTGTTTATTGCATTTAAACTGTCAGAGGGATACCATCGAGATTTATACGCATAGATTGTGGCTACAGCAGTTTGTTCCAGCGGCCTCATTAACTTACAGCAGCCACCAACAACTCCCGTCAACTCTTCCTTATCACTGCAGCTACCCTCACCTTGACTACGGTTGTTTATGTCTTGACTGTGACTTCATGACAGCGGCATTTCCATGCTATGCCTATATATATATGGTCAGCATAAGAAGTGTTTTCATGAACGATGAAATGCGTGGATATCTTCAGCGTATAGGGACTGTGCATGCATAACTGCGTATGCATATAATTCTGCGTATAAGGTGACAACATTATCCACACTGTGCATATAGTTCATAACGTCAACATGTACAACGTGAACATTGACCTCCGATGACAGCGTGAACTGTGACACATATCTCCCATGACTGCCATGTCCTATTACAACGTGTATATATCTCCAATACTGTGTCTATATATATATTGCCATTTTCTGCATATATGTATCTCCATTTGCCTGTGTATACATAGTCATTGCCTGCGTGTAGGTCTTCATGACCAACGTATTTCATAATCTGACCAGCGTGTAGATGTATTCATAATCTGCATGTAGGTCTTAATGACTAGCGTTATGACTGCGGTTCTTCCAGGAGAAGATTCTCACATTGATTGCGGCTTAGGGCAATGTACAACAGCTAGGGCATCACTTGAACACCAATGTATCACACTTGGTGTCTCACTCCTTCTCCAAAAACCCAAGACGTGGAGAGGAAGAGATCACTCAAGAATGTGTCTCCAAATGACATCAAATCCTCATCTATTTATACTAACATGTAGATGATGAATAAACACGACGTTTGGGCTTCTTGAGCCTACGTAAGCATTGGTTGGCTTGATAATAATTACATAATCAAAATAAATTCATATCTCCATAAATACTTATCGGAATCGGATGATCTTTGGATCAATCCTACACCTCTCGACGAGAGGGAACCAATAAAAATATCAACTGCCATAAATAAGCCGACCCACATGGAGTTTGGCCCTAGATGCCAATTTAACACTCCCTCTCAACTAGGGAGAACTCCATCCAGTGATCCATAAGTCCGACTGTACTATCTCTGCCATCAGTGCCCTGCACTGCTCTGCCCAATTCTGCCTGATCTGCTTTGACTTTTTATGCCTTGCTTTTGTCCGAATTATGAAGAAGAAGAAATGATTGAGGATGTATCATACTGACTCAAAGTCAGTCTCAGAGTATGTACCATTGGTCCCAGACCAGTCTCAACCAACCCGAAGTCAGCGTCATAGTGAGTACAAATCCACTGGTGCTAAACCAGTATCTTCCTCCTTTGACTCAAAGTCAGCCTCAGAGTGCATACCACTAGTCCCAGACCAGTCTCAGCCGACTCGAAGTTAGCTTCATAGTAAGTACCACTCCTACCACTGGTCCCAGACCAGTATCGCAGTCTCAGAGAGTGTACCACTGGTCCCAGACCAGTCTCAACAGACCCAAAGTCAGCGTCATAGTATGTACCACTCTCACTGGTCCCAGACCAGTACTGCACTGACACAAAGTCAGTCTCAGAGTATGTACCACTGGTCCCAGTCCAGTCTCAACCAACCTGAAGTTAGCGTCATAGTATGGTACAACTCCTACCACTAGTCCCAGACCAGTATCATTGATC
>APFE031163723.1:472-18030 GCA_000404065.3 Pinus taeda
GATATACGCTAGTTGCATTAGACACAGTTGCGTATACACGCGGGTTCCCTTAATTGAAGTAGCATATATGTATCTAAGTATGGAAATGAAAAGTTTTATTGATTTGATAATACTGATTCACCACCCGCGCCCCCCCCCAGTATTATTTCCAACAAATGGTAGATTGGATAAGCATCATGGACTAACATTCTTGTGTCATGTACTTTGGCCAATTAGGATTAACCCCCTAAGTCAAGTACATTGACATGGTTTAAGAATGGTATGGTGAACCGAAATTTCCTTGTGTCAAGTATTATGACACTAGAGTAGGAAATGGTCTTATGGATGGCATACTATGAGGAACCTAGGTGGAGTATGTGCCTCAGAGAGGCAGTTGTGTGGTGTCTTGTTGAATGCCTCCCAACATTATGCTCTGATTTAATGGAGAGATAAAGCTTACTTGTTAAGGCCTTGATAATTTGACAATGATGGTCATGATGATGTTTATAACAATGCTTATCAATCTAGATCCTTTCTTATAGAATAGTTCAACTTGAGAATATCGTGATGAGTTATTATGAATAACTCCCTAATTAAGAGGGAGTGTAGAAATTTGTAACTAGGTTTGGTCTTCGCAATGTATATTTATCATTGATGTATTTATTATAATTTGTTAAGCACGTTCTTATGCTAGAGTAAAAAAGATTTTATTTTAGTGAAAAGAAAAATTATTTGTATCATGTCCCATTTGGACATTTAAAAGAAAAAAAAATGATTTTTATTTTCGAGTCTACAAGATGACCAAGTAAGCCCTCCTTGGACAAGTTGGCCTAGCTCTCCAAGTGGAACCTATTCAACCTCTTGGACAACTATATATTAGAGACCTATTTGACCTACTTGGAGCTCATTCATTCATCACAACAAGAAATATCTTTTGCACCTAACAAAGAAGGAAGAACTAGTTAGAGGAGAGAGAAGACAAGTAAAAGATAAGAAGAATATTCCTTTTTTGACCGAAATTTTAACTCTACTATAACTTGCACATGTGGACTCCTTTATATGGAAGAGGCCGATTTTTCTGAGGTTATTGCAGGCCAAATTTTGGCCCTAGTTGCAAGACCAAAATTTTCCAAGTTTGACCAAATTGGAGCAGATTTTTCTATAGTTGACTTTGACTTTTGGAGGTGACTTGAAGGAGGGTTTGACTTGGTACCTTGGTGGCACTTTGGTATTGGTCTTGGCTTGGATATCTCTCATTTTGAACGAATTCTATAAGGAAAGTATTGTTGGTTTTTTCCCCTTGTGGGGTTTTCCCTGGCCACTAGCCTAATTTCTGGGGTCTCTTGTCTCATTGTGATCTCCATTTTCTTGAATGATTGAACAAATATATAATTGCTTGATGAAGAAGACATAAGAAGTAATAATAAGACATCTAATTTTTACAAGTAACTATCAAGAAGAGGAATTAAGTGTTAGATTATGTTGCACTTGGTTTGTCAATAGGTTTTTCTCTCGAAAGAGTTTCCCAAGTCATATCTTGTGTCAAATGTGTGTGTGAGCTTTTATTTAACCGTTCTCTATTTTATGCATAATATTTTAATTTGCATGCATGCAATATTAACAATATTCTACAAATCCAAAAATCTAGAAAGAATTAAAACTATAATAGTGTAGAAATTCAGATTTTAAATATAATTTTATCTGATATGTTGTGACGAACTATCTAGTGGAATATCCATAAAAATTTACGATCAAAATCAAAACTCTAAAAAACATGCACTCTTTTTGTGGCCATAAGCTGGTCTGAAATTTGCATGCATACATGAAAAGAACCCTATTGGATTTGTATGATTGATCATGTCTGTGTTGGGGAGTCCTCTTTCAAATGATGACCAAAATGAGCCTTATTCTTTGCATCATGTTGGGCTTGAGAATTCTCTTTGAGTTCTTCTTCTTTGTCTTATGAAAGGGGAAGCTTTGAAATCTGCCACCCTTTTGGTCGATTGGGTTGCTTCTTTTTATTTTTTGGATTTTTCTTAGTGAGTGGGCAAGTATTCTAAAGGTGACTTGTTTGAAAACATTTATGGCATCAAAATGTAGTATTCTCATAGTCCAAAAATTGTGACCACTGTAAATTATTGTGCTTCAAAATTATGTGGTTTGGAGGTCCTTTGCTCAGATCTATTTCTCCACATATTTTGGCAAAGGTGAAACTACCTTTTTTTGTTCTTTCCATATCCCTTTTTTTTAATTTGCTCAATGCATTCCCTACGTCTTCAAGAACTTTATGGTGCCATAAAGGAAGAGGGAGGTTTGGAAGCCTCACCCAAATTGACATGGTTGTAACCACCATTATTGTGGCTTCAAACTCTAGAAACCATGGAGTGATAAATAAGCCAACATTTCCCCATAACCATGGCTCTAATTTGCAAACCAAAAACCCTTTAAATGAAACAATAGTTCCATTTATTGTCCTGGCCCTAGGAGCACCCCCATATAATTTGGAGTTCAAGATTATTGATGAATTTCTTGATGTATTGGTTTCTTTTAGCAAGGAGAAGTCATGTAGAACCTTCCCCTCATATTAGACATTGGAATTTTATAAGTATGCCCCATTTCTCTTCAATGGACTTTTTAATGGATAAAATAGAGTCTAAGATTTTTCCCCTACAACCATTGATTTACTCCCCATATTTATGATGAAAATATGAAAATTATTATCCTTTTCCAGCATTGTGTGGCATACTGGGGCACATTTGTAAGGGGCACACATAGGGGATTCCCTTCCCCAGTACCTGCGAAATGCCGACAAACCCATGGGCCAAAAATGTCGTGAAAACTTGTGCATACATTCTACAAAGGATAAATAATACACAAGAAATGGGGTTACATACTTGACATTCTTTTGTCCCTCAGCTAGGTCGACAGAGATGGACCTCCAACATAGCACATAACGAGGCACTTGGAGGTGATGATGTAGCTTGACTTAGACCATGACAGAGCCACAAGATTGGGGGCGACCATTGAGCCTAGTGAAGGAGACATTGTCACAGTCCTTTCAACCATCCGTATTGCAAATCTTAGTTGTGAATACATACAATACGAAAAGGGGACATAAGAAACTCCCCAAATGAAAAACCCCTACACTCCAAGCATGCCTAGCCCAACCAACAAATAGAATCCAAATTTGATTTGAGGTAGAAAAGGAGTTTGTAGGCGACAAATGACCCATGGATGAACACCATTTGCTCCACATTCTATCTCAATTTTCTTGATTTCTCCAAGATTACAAGGTCATCATAACAGTTGAAAACACGATACACTGAAGGGGAATGCCATAAGGATAGATTATCCCCGCAACAATGGAAACCAAAAGTCTTATCGACACTCCATGACACCTACACAGAAAGGGTTGCACATCCCTGGTTCATAATGATGGCAGGAAAAGAAGATGTGTAACACACTGAAACCCTAGTCGCCATCGCTCCCGCTACCAATCAATTCTCCATTAATTTTCAAAAGCACTCACATCAAATGCCTTTGTTTTACTATGGTGTTTATGAGAATTTGTTTTTATTTTAATCATGTTGATTTTGTTTATATATAAAGGAAGCTCCATAAATTCACAGATTTGAGTCGACGTTTCGGAACCTCCATCCAGGTCCATCTTCGAGACTTGATTGAAAGTGAAGAGCATACATGTAAATAAATAGTGAAAACAAAGAATATGAAGCGTCAATAAAAACAATAATAAAAACAATGGTTAACTAACTAAGAGAAAAATAAGTTAATTATGTAAAAATATGACTTTTTAACCTATGGAAGAAGGTTGAAATAAATGTTAAAGTATAATATAATACGTATTATATAATGGAGTATTATATGCTAATGTATTAAGCATAAAGTTCATATAAGTCCTAAGGGTATATGAATCGAATTATATGATAAATAGTAAATACATAATAGAGTTGGGGTTAATAATTTTCTTATAATTAATTCTTTATATATAAAAGAAATATGAATGAATGAATTTTTAAATTAATAGAAATGAAATTATTATATATATATATATAAAAGGTATGAGGATATATATATGAAAGGTTAGTAAATATATATATAAGGTTAGTAAAATGGAAAAGGATAGGTTAATAAATTGAATTTTAAATAACAAAAATGTTTTAAGGTAAAGGCATAATCAAATGAGGGGAGGGTCTAAAGAAAGGGAAGGGAGAGAGATATAAGACCCGGAAGATCATGTTGAATTTTTTCATTATGATGATTAAAATAAACATATACTTTTGATTTTTTATATAAGGGTTAATCACTTCCTTAATGTATCTTAATTTTCTTTTATCTTTCAATTCTTTCTTCCACCACAATTTCTCTTTAAATTTAAATGCAATTTTTTTTAATATTATTGTTATTTTGCAAAGTGACATTTTCCTTTATTTCATAATGATTTAGCTAAGAATTGACATCTTTATCCCAATCTTGCTTGAGCCATAAGTGATTTTAATTAGAGTTTGAAGAAATCTTAAAAAGCTTCTTTCCTTTCATGTTGTTTATCTTGTTCTTCTACATTGGGTACCTAGTCATAACAATGCTCTTGATGGGGAAAATACTCACTTCTATAAGAGGGATATGGTAGGGTATATTGCCTTTAATTTTGAGATTATAAATTATAAAACACATTTAGATTTGTTGTAACTTTCTCCATGATTTTTTAGAGATATTGTAATTTCATACTTCAAAACTATATAAGATAACAAAAATAATGAGTCTTAAATAGGTGTTTCTTCTTATCTCATAAACAAAGGTATGTTGATTTAAAATTGTCTTCAAATCCATGATAACCTTTATGCCTTCTATTTATCCTTTTCTAATCATATGGTTTTGCTTAAACTTTTAATAACGATTGATTCTAAAATATTTGTATCAAGTCATTTTTCCCGTCTTGCGCAAAATTAGGGTAAGTGATCTTTTTGGATTTAAATATCATATCTTTTGTTTTGGTAATGTTAACAACCATACTAGTACTAGAGTATAAATACTTCATAACTTTTAGTTGCTTGTATAGATCATAGGGGCTCCACCATAAGAACAATTAAATTCAAGAAGATGAATGATGACTATATGATGTAAAGAAGTGACACCACAACATTCTTCCAAACAACCTTGTAACTTGTAAATGTATATGCCAAAAAAAAGTACATGTATACGCCAAAAAAAGTACAGGGGGCACCCTTCCTAAACTACTATATTACAATCAATTTCTTCTAATCAACTTGCAATGTTCAAAAATTTGAAAATATCATTTTTATAAGACCTTATCTCAATATCTCAATTTTTTTTTAACTCTTTTAATCTATTTCAAAGATTAATCTTATATCAAAAACTTTTTTAAAATTAATTGAGCTAGAGGTGCTCTCCAACGTAGTATGGTAGAGATGTTGTCATGCCCTATTAAGCATTTTGGCTCATAAAAATAAAATTAAAATTAAAATAAAATTAAAAGTAAAAGTGAAATAAAAGATAAAATTCTCTAGCTAAGTATGGTAGAGATATTGTAATGTCATGTTTAACCCTTTGACTGGGTCAAAATAGAAATAGAAATAAAATAAAATGTTGTTGGGTCCCTATAATACTAGTAATTACCCCATTAATATTGTAGTTGCATCCCTTATTAATATTGTTGTGCCCCTATTATCCCCATATTGTTATTACTGTGCCCCATAGAATCCCTCTATTGTTATTTTTGTGGCTGTATATTATTATTGTTAGGTCGGCTGGGTTATATTGTGACTCCTTAGACTCCTATATATAGAAAGGAGGTTTTGTCATTTGAATCATCCAAGAATTGTTCATTTATGTAATGTAAAGGAGTTGCCCCCTCGAAGAGGCTGAATTCTAAGGCGTTGATCTATCTTTTCTATCTTTTCTTGAGCTAGTTTTATAACACAAAGACTGGTGCCAGTGTCAGTGATGGTGTTGGGGTTGGGTTCAATGTGGATGTGAGTTCAGCCGCCAGAACTACAATGCCTTCATTCTCATTACAGTGGCTACCTCCAAATTACCATGTTGAAGGATGTTATGGCAAGCCTTGGTTCAACCTTGTGAACAACTCTAAGGAGGTCATCGCATAGGTCCATATGTTCCCGTAAGTCTTGTTATATTAAATATGTATGCTCAGAGTAATTCATTGGAATGCAATGATGCTAAGTTTCGAAAATATTTGTTGTTTTGCAGGTGAAGCCAAAGTAGATCAGATTAGATATAATCTTGGGAGGATATGTGTTCAATTTGATAGTGAGGCATGGTTATGACCAAGCATTCATTATGGGTGTGATTATCGCTCTATATTAGATCATGATGTTTGTCTAAATGAACATCCTTTATAACGGGTACCCAAAGGAAACAAAGAGAAAGAATATTTTTAGGCATTCCTCTTCTCTCAGGGTATTAGAAATTCAAAATTCCGGTGAATATGAATTCAACATGCATAATCCCACTTCAGAATATGCAACAATTATGGAATCAAATGTTTTTTCAGAGTATGGTGCCATGTGTAGAGTGTGTTAGCTTATCCTTTTTGCACACACAAAATGGAGTTTGTAGACTCTTTTTTGGCCTGGGATAAGAATTCTTAACCATGACTATCTACAATGTGTCTTCATTGATCACACAAGCATAATCTTATTTTACCAAAGACGACAAACATGGTGGCCCATTCCCATGTGCACATTGTAAATTGAAGAACTTGGTGGTTCATTGCCATTTTATTTGCAGTTGAATTTTATGAAGTTGCTCATAGAATTTTAGTGGTAATCTTGAATGCACTCCAAACTAATGTCCAAAATGATAGTAGCTAGTAAAAATCCAATAGTTTATCTCTACATGTCTTAAAAAGGAAAACCATACCTTATGTGCAGTTGATAATTTGAGCAGAACTCAATCGTAACCATCCCCTATTTTATGGCTTAATAATTAATAACCTTGGCATGATTAATTCATTAATGAAAGTTGGATCACTTTAAATTTATAGTTCCTATGAAATTAGTGTAATGTGGTGAATTGTGTTTTGTTGCATTTACCTAGAATGTGATTTGTACATATTCATAGTTTCTAGTTGAGAGGACTCTCAATTGTTTTGTCACAAAGATAACACCATTGTCTCTTTCCCTATGCATTATTGTGACTGCCACAAAATTCTCACTTCTCCTAGAGCTTGTATTGAGTATACGAACCCTATCCATTTTGGTAGAGTCCTCTTGATTTATTTTTTTTAATTGAATAAATCGACAAGATACAAAGCTCATGCACTTTCAATTCATTACAAGATAGATTCCCCACATCTGACGAGTCTGCGTGTACAAACACCCACTAATAACAATACATCTCCTCTCATACAGTGCACTTTTCACATGTGCCCAATTAGAATACATTAAAATGCCAAGCTCAACTACAATGAGTATTGGGGAGTGAAAATCCTATCACAAACTTCAATTAAATGATGAATTACAGTGATTGGAATATTGTTGCTCAACATACAAACTTCAACAACTTCACCCATAT
Source organism: Pinus taeda (assembly GCA_000404065.3). Lineage (NCBI taxonomy): Eukaryota > Viridiplantae > Streptophyta > Pinopsida > Pinales > Pinaceae > Pinus > Pinus taeda. The sequence goes on from APFE031163723.1 coordinate 8,024, forward strand.
TTTTTAGCGTCAACTACAAGCGACTCGATTCATATGCATCTCTGAGTAAGTAACTCAATTCTTTTCCCCTATGTTTTCACACTTCACTGTTTCTGAAAACACCTTATCAATTTTTCATTTAAATGCTAATAAGTTAAGATATGCCCAGTATTGTTTATGTCTTTGATGGTGCCTTTACAAATGGCAATGCATTGTTTTGGGGAATCAAATACTACAATGATATGCTTTTGGAAGTTGAACCAATGGGGAATGTCTGGTCCAAATTACTGCTTCAAAAGGATACACAAACATTCACTCTAAAACATAGGTGGGTTTTCCCTTGAAGAAACTACTTCTATGGTGAGAAATCACTCTTCATCTATGTTATTTTTTCATATGCTACTTACTTACAATGTTTCCATTGCAATATTTGGCGCAATTGCTAGTATTATAAACCCACTATTATAAACCCCATACTATATTTCATAACTTTCATTCTATAGAAAGAGGTGGAATTCAAACCCCAATTTTAAGACCATCTAAACTCCTCCCAACCATATGTTTTGAAGTTTTCATTGCAAGTGAGGACCATTCAATGGCTTTAAAGTAGGTTATCAAAACAATTGATGCTTTCATTACATGCAGAGAAAATTCAATGCATTAAATTATTCACTTGTTGTCTTCTATGTAGCTATATTATTTTAACTCTAAGGTGTATTTTTATCCAACTAAATTTGCAAAATTCATTATATAGTACATGAAAATTTGAAAGTTCTCAGATTTGAAGTTTTTATGCATGTGAAGACCATTCAAAAAATGTGATGCTTTAGTTGTGTGCAAAGAAAATTCACTGCATTAAATTCTTCACTTGTCATATTCTATTTTAACTTTAAGGGGTATTTTTACCCAACTAAACTTCTCACTAGCACGAACACACTAGTAAATGTGGTTGATATACATTGGTAGGTGTATATAAAACATATGCACAACCAAATTAGTAAATGTCGTTGATATACACCAATAGGTGTATATCAACCATATTAATAATTTTCTCTTTTTGAAAGTCACTGTCATTTTCATTTCAAAATGTTACATAACAATATGTAGTTTTTCAAAATTTTACTAACCTTATTCCTACTAGATTTATTAGCTAGCAATTGATTCACTAGAACTTTTACGTTATCTAGAAAAGACTAAGATATTCAAAACAAAAGAGAACACATAAACTAGTAAATTGCTAAGGTTTTCACACATCTTGTAGTCATAAGTGTCAAAAGAAGTTAAGTGCAGTAGACACATTGGGCTAGAACCTAGGAGTGGAGATTGAAGGAATTTGCAGTAGACGTGCCACTCTATATGCTTCAAGCAAGAATCTGCCACTGATTTCTCTGAAGGTCATTAAGTAAGGAAATTATTCCACTATGATGCTCATGTTTTTCCTTAAGGACATGTCTTAGCAAAGCCTTGAGTTGTTAGTCTAATGTAATCAAAAGAAGGTATTATTATCTCCTCCCTCTACTGCGACTGGGGTCTAGTAGCTTGTGAGAGATTTCACCAATAAGCTTTGAATAAGAGAGAGAATGTCTTTCGACTTTCACTGCTCATTCTAGTCTCTGGATATCATTTTAAGTGAAAGGGGAGGTTATAGTGTTAAAAGCAACGACCACCTCCTAATCTTGAACCTCAGCTCGAGACAAACCAAATTGATGGTTGATGGATTTCCCACCTTTCACCCTTCCTCATATGCATCTACCATGGTTGTGACTCACTTTGGAGTCAAGCGCCATGGCGTAGTTTGGTTAGAGTCAAGATGCAGACACAGAGGGAAATTATCCACATGGCTCCCTATCACAACTTCCCTCCAACTAAAAGGTCTAAGAGCACTCATTATCACGACCCACCAGCCAACCAAAGGAATAAAAAGCCCCTCCTATGGGCTAGCTACCTATAGGAGGGAGGAAATTGAAGCTAGTCCCCAAGTAGACTAACCTAACCCAACATAATTTGGAGCAAATCTCAATTAAAGCCCATAAGTGAAACATGTCATGCACCCAAAGGTACACAAAGAAGAAAAATACCCCAAAAAGGTTTTTCATTTGCAAACCCTAGCTACCATCCCCTGTGTGTTTCGATCTCATTACTCGCAGCGATGCCTATCACAAGTTGGCGGAAGGAACAAAAAGAGAAGATAACCAAAAGCACACCGTAAATCAACAAAAAAAACAACGAGGATCAAATAGAACCAACAACACACCGTAAATCAACAAAAAAAATAATGAGGATCAAATAGAACCAACAACACACCCTAAATCAACAAGAAAAACAGCGAGGATCAAATAGAACCAACAACACACCCTAAATCAACAAAAAAAACAAAACACATAAAGAGAAGAGAAAACAATGAGCAAGAGAAACATCACATGCAACTAAAGAATTAGGCATTCGAGAACGCTTATCTCGTTATCAAACAATGTATTTATACAATATCTATGCATACTCTAAGGTGGAATTCCCTCCCCAAGAGGGGTTACAGGCCCATTAATCTAGGTTGGTCCTAACCACCTGGATATAATGTAATAAAGAGTTGACTAGCATAATTTTTAAGCCAAAACCCTTGCTACATTTGAACAATACAGAAGACAGGCCAGCCCATGATCCTGTAGGCCCATGAGTGGAAATTGCATCAAAAGAGTTGATATGAGCGACCCTTTGCAAACAAGCCACATAAGCTTGTTAGCGCCAATATGAATCATTGTAGATAGTTGAGTAGGACTCACATCACCAACTACAATATCTAATACAAAAATACCAACCCTTTGAATATATGAAGAATGTCTCCAAATATGGTGGAGTGAATACCAAGAACATCACTATCTTAAACCAGTATAGTCTAATCTATGAAGAACGCAACGATATGTGTACAATAAGAACAATCCATCTAGTCCAACAGATGAAGTGTCCATGAGTATTCAAGAAAACGCACAAAAGAGGTTAAGAAGGGTTTAAAACCCTATTATCAATATGATAGTAATACCTTAATTCAATGGCCCTTATGGAAAATTCCACCAGCCATTAATCTCACACAATAACTAAATAACATAGAAAATCTCATGCCAAGCAATTATCGAGAATAGATAGTTTCAAGTGGGCCCTCCTAGTTTCCACAATTTTCCAGGCAATTATTCTGGCTAGTTAGATTACAATTTTCCGGGCAATTCCTCCAGCTAATTAAACTATAACTTTCCCTGTAATTCCCGGAGCTAGTTAGACTACGGCTTTACAGCCACCCATGGATTTATCAGGATTCAAATATGAAAAAATAAAATAAAATTCAATCAAAGATCTCCCGTGAACACAAAAAATAATTCAATCGCTCCACGGAAGACGACATGTGCAGAATTTAATGCGCCCAATTTTCTCCGCACTCAACTCAAGCATCAAGCGGTCCTCACATGCACTGAAAACTTCAAATTCAATGGTTGGAGGAGGTTTGATGATTAAATAACAGAGCCACATTGTGGATCTACGTCATTCTCGTGACGCTGGACAGATGTATGTCATTCTAACATTAAAACAAATTATAAATCTCATCATTAAAATTATATTAGTGATTGGTTTGTGGGCAAGTGGGCGAGCAATACGCAATGCGCTGGGGAGCATGTCTAGGTTTTATCATTAATTAATGTTATTTATCTAATGGTAATAACAATGTAAAATAATGTAGATGCATCATAATGTAAAACAATGTAAAATAATGTAAAACAGAAGGTTAGCGTTTGAGTCCCTGCCAAAAAAAACAAAACCCAATACAGAAGGCACTCCCTGCCAAAGAAACAAAACCCAATGGTATAGTTTAAAACATTAAGAAAAGGCTAGTAGGGAGTCCGTACAAAATTTCAATGGATTTGTCTCCTTAGTGTGCCCATTACGCTCAAAATGCCAACGAAGTCTGACGATAGACGTGCAGAATATTAATATCGGCGGACTGACGATGTGCAACGAAGTCTTTGAGGATAGAGGTGCAGAATATTAAAAAGCCGAGGATACCACACGGCGTGGGAACATGGAAATTCCACGTGAAATGTGAAATATTATTATGCTGCGGGGTACTCTGGATTTGAAATCCGTTAAATATTATTATTATTATGTAGATCGTCTGGATGTGAGACCTACATAATGGCGAGTGGCGAGCGATAATGAAATAGGAGAACATTCAATTTATTTTGTGTGAAGTTGTGTTGACGTGCGATCGTGGTACCAGAGTGGAGTGGCGACGTAACCAGAGTGGTACTTAACAGCTAAATGAATGGTTTCATGTGTCTGTAACCTTTGCCATAGCGTTTCATGGTATCGAAGCCTGTGACAGTTGCCTCACTAACCAGCAGAAGTATATGTCTATTGCTTTGAGATCATATATAGATATATAGTGCAAAAGAAAGAAAAGAATTTAGGATCTGTCTAGTTGTTGTAATCCTAGTTTAGTTTTCTGGATAATAATCTTGTATCGAGGAGTTAGTCTTCTGGGATAGCTATGGATCAGACAATGGAGCTGCCACTTCCAGTTAGACGTGCAGTGGGTTGGAGTGAAGATGAGATCAAATTTATTTATGAGAGTTGGATTAGCACTATGAAGTTGCTATCTCAAAACTGCCCTATAGTATCTGATGAATATAGTTATTGCTTGCAAAGTGGAAGAGCAACTATATTAGAAAAAATGGTGGAGTTGATCACCAATAAGACCTATTTTAAGCCGCAACCTGGCTCAGGCTGGTGGCAGTTAAATTGGAAAGATGCTCCTCATTGCTTAGCAAAGTTCCTGCAACAGTTAGAAACTGTTTTCACAGGGAACAAAGAAATTAAGATCAGAAAGAAAATAAGAGATCCTGCTGCAACCTCGGTGGCTCCGGTTGTATCAGTTCCACGGCCCACAGAATATTGGAATGAAGACGATATCAACACGTTATTTGACGAGTGCCACTTTGCTATGGAATTGTTAGAGAACAATCCTGCTATAATATCCACAGAATATAAGCAGTGCCTTCAAAGAGGAAGAGATGTTATAATAGAAAACATGTTGGAGTTCACCATGAACCCAGAAAGATTTAAGAAGAAAGCTGAGTCAACTGAGTATCTCTTTTACTGGAAAGGTGCTCCTGCAGCCTTAGAGGAGTTCCTCCAGAAATTAGAGGATGTCTTTACAAGGGACGAAGAACTTCAAATCACACACAAAATAATAAATTAATGTTAAGCGATTCCACCCACACCAACCTCTGTACCTTTGGCTCTAGCAACCTAATTAGTGTTGTGTGTAAAGTCGGGTTAGACACTGCCTTAGTACAAGGTAAGACCACCCATCTGTCCGAAGTAGACGTAGGTGTTTCGTGTAGACTTTTAATTTTTCATCACTTTTTTAGTCCCTCCGTTCTCTTCTGTTATTCCAATGAAATGTTTGTCTGGTTTTCATGGACCTACACGACCCAAAGTGTGGTATCTCATTGTTTGTGTGTAATTGTAATCTAATTGTAAGTGTCATGTCTCAGTCAAGTCCTGTGATTGTTTGTGTGTAATTTCGTGTGCCGATGGATAAATAAAATCTTTGATTGTTTGTGTGTAATTTCGTGTGCCGATGGATAAATAAATCTTTGGTAAAAAGTTATGTTTTTTGTACTTTATGTACTTTACTTTTTATTTTGTGCCATATCTATTCTTCTTCTGTATGTATGTTTGCGTCGAAGAATTTAACTCCCTCAATTTACAATCTTTGAATAAAAATAAAATATGAAAGGTTATCACTGAATGAATGTACACTATTCTTAATAAAATGCATAATCAACCAATGTAATTATATATTTATAAAACAATTTTCTTTTACAAAACTCAAAATTAATTAATTAAATGGAGCGTGAACATTAAGAGATGGCAAAGAAAAATCAGTTATTGAGGGTTAGAATTCAGATACTACTTTATCATCTAGATCTATCTAAAAACATTACATTACAATGAATATTTATGTTGATTGAGAAATATGGTGATTGCAACATGTTCAAAAAGAACAAACTCCTCATTGTTCCATCCACCAGATTCCGCCAAGCCATTTTTAGGTCCTAGATTAAGAAGTCTAAGAGCCACATGGTGGCACTCTCTGAGCCCCTAAACCCTCACACAAGGCTTTTTTTCTATTTTTTCTTCTAGAAGAGTCACATTTGATATTGTGTCCAATGGCCCCTGGCTCTCTAAGATCACCTTAGTTGTGTTATCTTCACACATGAGAGTTTCCAGTGCAAATAATCTGCCCAAATTTGTTGTTCTGAGTGGGTTGAATAACCCAAACTGCATATAGAGTTTCAAGGATTTCTACATAACATTTATGTGCATATTGGGGTGTTATCCATCAAAATATTTCAAGAATTTTCTCTAAATAAGGGTTGGGGACAAAGTTATTAAACATCCAAAGAGGTACATCAACCTTCAGAATCCCTATTTTAGGTTCCAAAGACTTGACCATAGAATTCAATATTGCCCCATTATGGTTAGACCTAATGCCCCAACTACTCTATTAATTCTACTCCTCAGCACCAAGCTCAAAATGCCTCTCATGGTAATAACAAAGGTGGGTTCATCTCACTTGAAAGAAGTACAACTCTTAGAGCAAGAAAGCGGCCATCAAAATATTGTCAATTGCTAGCAAGCCTGCGGTTTCAGCAAATGGGGAATATTTGAAATGACCCAAGTCTCCTAATATAGAAAATTGGATGCAAATTTATAGGGTTAAAAGCATGGCTTCACTGAAACCTTACAAGGTAAGAGAATATGGACTACATCACTACCAATCCACACTCATAATGATCTCATGAATGTCAAGAAGGTATGCACCCGTGTATAAAATTCATAGTTCATAACATTAGAAATATATTTTGTGTTTACAAAAGCTAAATGTGTTTTTACTTCAAATGGTCCAAAAATGAATTTTAGAACTAGATTCTCAGTGGCTAGTTTGCAGGAACTCCAACAAAGTTGAACTCTAGATGATAACTGAGGTGTGTTTCCTGTTAGAATGACCTAGGAAGAAAAGTTCACTAAGTGTTGAGATCACGAGAGATGAACGAGGATCAAATAGAACCAACAACACACCCTAAATCAACAAAAAAAACAAAACACATAAAGAGAAAAGAAGACCATGAACAAGAGAAACACCGCATGCAGCTAAAGTATTGGGCATTATACAACACTTATCTCCTTATCAAACAATGTATTTGTAAATATCTATACACACTCTAAGGTGGAATTCCCTCCCTAAGAGGGGTTACAGGCCCATTAATGTAGGTTGGTCCTAACCACCTAGATATAATATAATAAAGAATTGACTAGCATAAATTTTAAGCCAAAACACTTGCTACACTTGAACAATATAGAAGACAGGTCATCCCATGATCCTGTAGACCCATGAGTGGAAACTGCATGAAAAGAGTTGATATGAGTGACCCTTTGCAAACAAGCAACATAATCGTGTTAGCGCCAATATGAATCATCGTAGATAGTTGAGTAGGACTCACAGTACCAACTACAATATCTAATACAAAAATACCAACCCTTTGAATATATGAAGAATGTCTCCAAATAAGGTGGAGTGAATACCAAGAACATCACCATATAAAACCAGTATAGTCTAATCTATGAAGAACACAATGATATATGTACCATAAGAACAATCCATCTAGTCTAATAGATGAAGTTCCACGAGTATTCAAGGAAACCCACAAAAGGGGCCAAGAAGGGTTTAAAACCCTATTATAAATATGATAATGATACCTTAATTCAATGGCCCTTATGGAAAATTCCACGAGCCATAAATCTCACATATTAACTAAATAACATAGAAAATCTCATGCCAAGCAATTCTCTAGAATAGATAGTTTCAAGTGGGCCCTCCTAGGAAGCCCTAAAAGGGAAAGAATCCTAAAACCCATTCAATATTTGTAAAAATAAGATGATCTAAACACTTACCGGTCAATGTTGTAACAATCATTTGAAGATTAGTGAAATCCTAGTGAAAGGAGATAATCTGAAAAAGCATGATGGCAACCATTAGGAAAATAATATCAAGCAAAAAATTTAGATCAGCTCAAAATAATGCTAGAAAAGACTACAGTTACAAAAAATACTAGCATGGGAAGCCAACACATGAATACATATTGTTGGGTGCCAAATTTTCCATGGTTAAGGTAGAATATGGACACAAAAAAACCCTAAATAGGGAGTCTTCCAACCAGGAGAACAAAAACCCAAAACTTCTTCAATTCAACATTCTTCTAGATATAGAAAATACCAACAAGATCAAGAAGAAAGCCTAATAGAAACAAGTGCACCAGCCCTAGTGTAATCTTAAATAGGAGGCAAAAATAAAAAAACCATAGCAAGTGCACATTAACAAGAAAAATATGGCCCATCAAATATATGAAATAAACCATGTAGGATATGTGTGAAATAATCATGTAACAAGTGCTCCAACGGATGATTATTAACCCAATAGGACACGAAAGATACAAGGACAAGTGGTTGAAAATTAGCAACTGCTTCTAACACTTGGATGAAATTAGCAACTACTGCAAATAGGGACCATTTTTAGTTCTCAATGACTTCGGTTCTATAAAAGCCACTCCATCTATTTCTTGCCACCAAAGGAAAAGGACTCACACTTTCTGAAGCCCTATTTATGAAAAGCACAGTGAGAATTTTGAGTCAATGGTACTAATATTAAAAATAACTAAGGAAATTGATGCGATAGGGACAAGTAGGATTTTTTTTTGATGCAAAAACTATATTGTATCATGACAAAACACTATTTTTTTCCATTACAAATTGAGGATATTCCAGACAATTACTTGATTGTAAGGTTCTACCTTTTTACTGATTTTCATCTCCTTTCAAATGGAAGTCACATTAAGGAAAACGTGATATTGTGCATACAAAAACATCTTATAGTAATGGCTTGCAGCGTTGCCTTTGACATACAAATATTATTCATTGCAGTTTTTACACACCAAACATACATTTAGCAGAGCTCTACTACACTACAAAGCCTCCAAATGTACTAGAAGTTCACTTGTAAGCATTTCATAAATTATAAAAGACACTTGTATCAGTAACGTTTTGCTATGTTGACAAAAGTGGATTATTATAGCCCCCAATAGGGCTCAAGTCCTACCAAGTGATATGCCCCATGCTTTTGAATGTACACAAAGCACATAACAACACTACAAGCCAGGTGCATGTCCTAGGTAACTCTTCCCAAATAGATACCCCCCACTCATGGTTTCTAAGTTGAAGGACATTGAATTGAATGTCACTAAAGGTTCCTTTGCAATGCTAAATATAGGGTTGTTGGATTTGTCATAATAAGAGGAAGCCCTTTGTGGAGGCTTCTAATTCAAAAGCTCTATTCAAGTTGGTCTTGAATTCAATCTACAAAGTGCCCATCAAACATTGGTAAGCATTAGCAAGATTATATTTCTAGAAGGGTTTAGAATGATTCCACTTCCATTCCTTACATCAAAATAATTTTATCCACATTACTTGTTTGAATTGGCCTTTTGAATTATTTTGAATATGAAATTGTGACTACCAACCTCCAACCGGAAAACACAATATAGCAACTCTGCAGACAACCAAGCACACATTCAAAACAAATCAATAGTAACATACATTTAATCACTCTTCATATAGTCATTCCTAGCCAAAGATAAATTTCTGTCAATGCTCTATACTCCCCGATAGAGAGAAACTATGTTCATAAATCATCACAAGGGGAAAGTAACTATATGAAACATCTCTACACACATAAATGTATATATGAACAAGGTAAACATTGAATAATAAATCACTCACTGTACATTCCATCTCTCCAGGCCTCTGTGGAGGACTAGGAGCTCCTAAACTACGGTGGGGAAGCATATGAAAACATATGAATAATAAACAACATATCAGTAGAATACACTAGATAAAAGATAATGCTAGAGTATGTTTAATTA
>APFE031163726.1:15088-74579 GCA_000404065.3 Pinus taeda
CATGTGCCACATCCGTAGCTCGAACTGAAGTGCTCCAAGAGAATAAGATTAAGTTTATAGTCCAAATATTATTGTGAGATAATAATATTGACTTTTCTATTTTTGACAGCCAGTCTAAAAATAGACTTGATCACTCACACTGTGATCACTCACACTTTCATCAAAAATAGAAGTCCATCTATTTTTCCCAAATTGATCAATCATCCATAAACAGCAACCTCCAATCCATAGACATGATCCATATGTCTAAAAATAGACTTGCGCCAAAAATAGCCTGCGGGCCCACTTAGTGAAGGTGACTCTTTTCACTAAGCTCCATCATCTTGTTGCAATCTCAACAATCTCTTCCACTTCCTATACGGTTGCAACTCTCATAAGATCTAGGTTCTGATCTCTAGTGATCAGTCAGGGATCTCATTACAAATCCTTCCAATAGCTTCTCTTCTATTCACCTGGGGCTCTGTAAGGAGGTTTTTGAAGTGATCTACTAGATTCTGCTCCATTTCCTCATGTTGGGTTAGGCATCGTCCTTCTTCATTTGTGAAGGAAAAGATTCAATTTCTCTATCTGTGCTAAATCATGGCTTGATGGAAGGATTTTGTATTTCTTTCTCCTTCTCTCAGCTAGTTCGCTCTTGATTTTTGTTTCCATAGAATCTCCTCTTATTTTCTTCTTTCTTCTATTTGGCTTATTAATATCCCTTCTTCTCGAATTCTTTCCTCACTTCTACCTCCTGAGCTTATTTCTTGTTGTAGGAATGTCATTTGCTGGTCTCATCGTTGTTGGTATTTGAATATATTCCCAAATTCTTCTCAGTTCCAATTTTTAATTTTCTCCTTAAGCTCTTTTAATTTTAAGTGGAAGGTTTGCATTCTACTTCTTCCCTTTTGATGGCTCTAGTTCCACCACTCCTCTACTTTTGTCATGAATTTATGATCCCTAAGCCAAAAAGCCTCAAACCTGAAGGGACGTTTTTTTGGACAGACCTTAATGTCAATTTCTAGTCTGATCGACCAGTGGTCTGAACCCGGTAGGATCATTGCTTCAAAAAATATGTCTTTGTTTATTACTTGTTCAAATAGTAGGAATCTATCCAGTCTTGAAGCAATTTGTTTTATACCTCCTCTTCTATTATTTCATGTATATATCCCATTTGTAGTAGGTAAGTCCGCCAGTCTTTGTTCTGATATCATATCGCCAAAGGCTTTCATATCCGGATCTATTCTTCTCAGACCTCCTTGTTTTTCCTCTAGGGATGTGATCATGTTAAAGTCACCTCCTATTATCCATGGTAAATATGGGAATAAACTTCGGCTTTTCCCACCTTTTGAAGAAAGCTTATGCATTCTCCCATTAAATGGGGGCCATATACTCCACTGAGAAGGACCCATTCTCGAGAACCTATATTCCTGAATTTGACTGAAAGAATTTGAGGCAAATTCACCCAATTTTCGAATTGAACTTCCTCTATGTTCCATAGAATTTCCAGGCCCCTTGCACTACCTATAGCATCCTGTCCCATTATTTCATTATAAGGCTGAATTTTCTGCATTATCTCTTTCAATCTCTGTTCACTTATTTTGGTTTCCTGAATAATCATTATTCTGGGTTTATCCTTTTTCAGTCTGTCCCTCAGATATCTATGTTTCCCCTTACTATTTAACCCTCTAATATTCCATGTTGTAATTATCATTTAACAGTTTAAGGGGTTGTTGGAATACCTCTGATAGAGGTATGAATCTTCCTGAGTTGACTAGAATTTCTCCAAACATTTGGATGGTTTCGCTCATAGGTCTTCTTCCTCTTTTCCTCACTTCTTGTTCAGGGTTTCCCACCTCAATGCCTTGTCCTCCTTGTGTTCCTAGTTGTTTTGGTTGATTTGCTACAGCTGCTCCTCCTTTCTCCTTATATTTTTGGAACATTTCCTTGTATAATTGTTTTTGTTCTTTCGGTATGAATTTTTCATCCACATGATGCCATTCATGCAAAAGTCTCTTCAGTACTTGTTCTTATTTGCTTTCTTTGTCCTATTGTGGGTGTATCTCCAACTTGGATAAGTCTTGGGGGGTTCCCATATTTCATCCTTCCTTCTCTTGTTCTACGTTTGTTTGCATCATGTCTTTTCCTTCATCCCTTTTTATAGGTTCCACTAGTTCCTCTTCACTGGCTTCCTTCTCCAACTCCATTTCCTCCTCCTGTAGTATTCCAAACTTTTTTTGATTTTCTCTTTTGATTGTTTTGACAAATGGTTTTAGAGGAAGTGATCCTTTTTGAGATTTCCTTCTAGTAAGCACTTCTGTGAATCCTTCATCATCCTCCTTGTTTGCCTTTGTATCCTTCTGTTCCTCCTTCCCCTGTTCTGCTACCACTCCAGATGCATTCAGGGGACATTATTTAAAGAGATGACCATATTCATGGCATCTTTAACATCAAAATGGGATATGCTCATATTCCACTGGTTGCTGCCAGACCTCATCATGGTACTCTACTTCGATATACTCCGGTAGCGGTTCTGTGATATTCATGTATACACAGATCCTGGCATAGGACATGTATTTTCCCCTTTTGGTGGTCTCAGCCACTTTAACAAATGTCCCAATCGTGTTTCCTATCCCTTCTAGAATCTCTGGATACCAGAACTCAATTAGGAGTCCAAACAGTCTGACTCAAATAGGCACCAATAGCATTTTTTCCTTGTCTGGGTTATAACATTCCTCCCAGTACCTCATGAATAGACTAGTGTTATTCAAAAAATAGGGTCCCCCCTCAAAGATCCTCTCCTTATCCTCCAAGTTAGCGAAAATGACCGTAAAAAAACCCTTTGCTCCTAGTTTTAGGTCTATGTGTCTCTTGGGCTTCCATCTCTGTTGTATCCATTTGGATAAATCTTTCTCAGACGGACAGGTTCCCACAAACTTACAAATCATAGCATGATCTTTCATGTATCCTCTATATTCTTCCAGTTTATTGTTAGGGATTACGAACCTAGGTTTTTTCGTTGCTCTGGGCAAGCATCTACTTCTTAGCCCTGCCTGCCAGCAAGCCCCCATGATCAGGATATCCTTGTTACTTTTGCTAGCACCTCCATACATCCCATTTCTATTGGTCTCTCCTGCCGCTACATTTTTATAGGAGGGGATCTCTCCCCTCCCATCCTTGTCTGTCATTTCTCTGTCAGTTTTGCCTTCCTTCAAATCCCCTTCCTACTTTTGTCTTTTTTCTTTTCACCTCTCTGATCAGATTCGAGTGGCTTCAGGCTTCCCTTGTTCTCTGTCCTGGTACAGGACTACCAGAAGCAGCCCATGCTAGAACCCTAACCCTAGTTGAATGCCTTCATCGCTTTCTCTGCTCCAGATCGCCTCCTTGCTTTTTTAAATAAAAATAATTTTCTCTTTATGGGGATTTGAAGTATATTTTCCTAGTGCCCCTTACTTTGTAAATTTGTGAGTACAAGTGAGTTCCTATTGTAATGCGACTCATGAATTCATCATAAAACTAACCATTTTCCATCAAATAAAACATAGATAATCTATTAATAAAATTTTCCATAGTATACCCACACTTCACTTGAAATCCAATAACAAGTTCTATGTCAGACATAAATTTATTTTCATAATCCAACCTACCCTAATTATTATAATACACAATCTCTTATCTCAACACTACAAATTCTTGCATACATCAGAACTTAGTCACTATGCCTTGTATTGGGATATTGTTAGCTCTCATACAATATTAAGGCCATAAATTGTAGAAGAGGAAATCCAAAAATGAAATAAACAAAAGATATAACTATTACCATAACATAATTGAATTAAATAATAATTCTAGGGTTTATGACTAATATGCAAAATGTCAATCCATTATCCCACTATAATTAAACCAAGCGCCTAACAAGCCAAAACCTTTACGATTATATGCATGCACCCAAAAGGTAGGAAGGTACATTTAAAACCAGGAAGATGTTGACCTACTTATATACTCTACTCTTGGTGTCTCTATAAGAGTATCATTTATTGTTTTATTAACTATTTACTACCTTCATGGGATTGTCTAGGTGTATGTAATTTTTTTCCACTCTTCTCCTCAATCTCCTAGAATTCTACCTAACTTTGTTGATTCCTTTCATTCCTACAAATGGTATTTATCCCAATTGATGTGACCCCTTATCTACTTCTCTATTGCATTAATACCACCATGAATTCCATAAAAAATGAAGGATCCAATAATCCTCAACAACACATTGGGAATCACCTTAAGTCAATTCCTCAAATCAAGGGCCCAACTCGAGGATTTGATCAAAATATTATTACGTAAATTTTTTGATTAGTTTCATTCCTACAAATGGTCTTTAGCCCAATTGACATGACCCCTTATCTACTTCTCTATTGCATTAATGCCACCATGAATTCCATAAAAATTGAAGGACCCAACAATCCCCAACAACACATTTTGAATCACCTTAAGTAAATTCCTCAAATCAAGGGCCCAACTTGAGGATTTGATCAAAATATTATTACTTGAATTTGGGGAATACTTCCAACTCATTTATCCGTTTACCTTCCAAAACTGACATTCCTACTAAATTTGTAAACTACTATTATTAGGTTCTCAAGGCTAATTCTATTCTACTATGTTCGATTCATCCTTATTCAAATTGGTGAACCTCTAAAATGCATTTTATTATTCCATCACCACCAACTTAATATGTCTCATTAAGTTTGCACTACTTAAGAGGAATTGAACAATTTAATTAGTTCCTTATAAAAAATTTGACTTTCCTACATCTTTGATACCCTTTAGGGCAAAATTATTGGTAGACCCACCTTGTATGATATTTTAAGCACATTTTTTTGTGGTTCCTCAAGAATTTGTTTCTCTTTACCTTACAATTTTCATCCATTTTGTAAACCATGGCAAATTTTTCTAGTGTGCATAATCACAAAATATATTTTATATTTTATCCTTTGGATGACTAAATGATGGGGTCAATACACAATTTATAGCCAAGGATAGATGAGATAAGGAGTATCAATTACAACCTAAGGCAATCACATGCTTAATAATAATTAATGAGGACAGTCATCACAAGTTACCAAAGTACAATTCATCAACTACCAATCACCAAGGAAACTCAATTGTTTTCCATAAAAAGGTGATTTTCATAAAGACTAGCTAAAAGGAATTAGTGAAGAGGAAGTCATCCATAATCAATAGTACCATCTTACATCACTCAAACCAATTCCTTACATGGTAACCACCATGAGCCAATGGGTGTTATACCCATTTTCTATCAAAATTTATTGTTGTAAAATCATAGAACGCATACACCATTAATTTATGAAAGAGGAGTAAATATCTTAAACTAACAAGAAAAAACTAAAATCTAGAAAAAATAGCTAAGAAATGAGGAATAATAGTGATAAATGGAGAATAAAAAAAACACAATCATTAATGGGAAGAAAATAAATAATGAAGAGGGAAAAGAAGAATGCAATAATATTTTTCTTTCCTCGCATTCATCACTACTTGTATTTCATCCTCTAATAAAATGACAAAGCCCTCCTCTTATTCCATGTAAAATGTAGAACTAAAACAAACCCTATTTTTTTAATATTTTTTTTCTCCTTTTGAGTGTTCTCAGGTAGTTTTTCCTACCTACTATAATAAGTTTTTTAAAAAATACAAATTGTTTTCTAGTGTTTTGGCATTAGGAGAAATGATTCTTCCCATCCAAATGGAAGAAGTAATGTCCTTTTTTGGATGTTGGAATTCTAGTGTGCATGGAAAATATAACATTGATGCCTTTTGAGCATCTATGGAGCATTGATACACCTAGACCAAATTGGAGAACTAGCATCTTTCTTTTTCCTTTGTCAATCCAATGCATATGGTTCATGGATTAGTGGTGCTTCACAAGTCAAGGAAAGCACTAGTGCTCCATGATTAAAGTGGTGCATTGTTGTCATTCATGTGTGCATAGGTCATAAACACTAATGGTCCAATACCAATGTGGGGCATCAATGTATCAAGGCCAAAGTGGAGCACTAAAGTCCGTTTGGATTCTTAATCACTCCAATGTGCATTGACCTAAGAGCATAGATATAATTATACCAAAGTGGAGTATCAATGTGCTTAGGCCAAAGAGAAGCACCATTGCACTTTTATCTAATTATTTCTCCAATTTGTATATCTGTATGGATCGCAAGAGAACTTTCTATTAAGTGCACAAGTACACCTATGTTGAATTGGAGCACCGTGATCCACTTTCCACAAAATACTTTGCTTACTACCTCTAAAAATAAGTAACATTATTAATAAATTTTGCTAAAATTATTATTAATTTTTTTTATTATAGTGTTGGCATGTATAAAACGTTTACTCAATATTTCCAACCTATTCTCACATACTACAACCCATACAACATCATAATTCGTTTATAAACTTAAATATTACCTTCTATGGTAGTGTGTTTATAAACTTAAATATTACCTTCAATGGTAGTGTGCATAAGAACATTTTTGGGTTGATATCTAACCAACAAGTATGCCAATTAAATTCTACTTTTAATCTCAAATCTATAACCTTTGTAAAGAATAACAATTATTTATCCAACTTGGAAACATATAATAATCCATTTAATTTATTTTCTATCCATTCTTCAAAGTAAACTCATAATTCTATTAACATGTCCATTAATTCTTAAAGTGTGATAATTCATAATCCAATATTTTTAGGACAAATTATATAATGTAATGCATTAAAATACACTATTAAAAAAACTTGACTACGTTATAATCTTACATATAAACTAATATATCTTCCTCTTCACTTTATGAGTAACAACTAAAAGAATTTCATATTTTATTTTCTAACGTTCATATTTTATCTTCTAATATTCATATTTATAATGGCTATAGGAACACCATAATAATACTTACTTTTCCTAGCTATTCCATAACTACTTTTCCTCTCCCCGCTATTCCATAACTTTTCCTTTCTCCACTATTCCATAAATTTTCCATTTGGGATTTATTTACCTACTTTTAAATTACTTTACTTAATAACCTTTCTCTACCCTTATTTACCTACATTATTCTAATTCCACCCCATCTTTTGATTTTCTTTTTATCAAGTAAGAACACTATTATGCTATCACTTTGAATTCTTGCATCAATCATTTGTATATATTTCTACTAACTGGAATAAAAAATTATTATAAAAAATAAGTTATAATTTTTTAGCAAAACATTTTTTTTTTCTCGGTAAAAGACTATGCTATTTCTATTAACTGGTAAACATAATACAATTACAAGAGGGGGCAGCTACAGAAGCCTGCTCATCACATATGTTACAAAAATTCCCCATAGTAGAAGAGCTGGGGATTTCATCCAAGCTAACAACCAGATAGATAGAACAGACCGCCAAATTCATTGGCATTACAAAGAAACTGAGGAGAGTATTGAGACTAAGCATATGACTAGTAACCCTGAGAGTACTGAGAAACTCAAAGAGAGAGTACTGAAACCAAGACAATTGCATTCACCGCGGCTGGAGAATTCTCAAAACTGAGCCAAACACCCGAAGTAGGCTTCCAAAAACCAAAAAGTGCAAACACAAGAGCCATTTGTTCAACTGTCCTCTTCCCCCTGTGTCTCCTCGGCTTGCTGACATGCGTCGTCGTGGCTGGGCCCATCTTTTTCATGCAACACATTGCCATCCTGGTCTTTGTCGGTGTTGCCAGCATCGGGGTCCAGGATTAGGTTGATGCAGTCACTCAAGGGAGGAATTGGAGAAGGCGAGTCGACCTGAATCACTGGTGCAACATCCTTCTTTGCAGCCATGGCGAATTGGGCAGAGGAACGGTCACTGTTGTTGGAAGAATTAGGGTCTATGCAGGAAATTGGAGGCACCTGGTTGATTTCCTCCGTCATCAGGATCGTTATCTAGGCTGAAATCAGGGGGCGGTTCAGGTTGCTTTGAAATTTAAAGTGGGTGGATTGGAAAGCGCTATTAGGTATCGGATGGCGAGTGGGGTTAGATGCAGGAGGATCCTTAGGGGGAGAAGTGAGGTTGATGGTGGTGAGCAGAGGAGTGGACTGAGGGCGAGCAGCGGGTCGTTTGCTGCTGCCAGGTCTTTCCCCAGAGCGAGAACGCTTCCCAGGTCGCTTCATGGTGCAAATAAGGACTGTGACTTTCAACGAGGCAGAGTGGAAACCAGAATTGCTCCTCAGAGCATCCAAGGACCCCGAACCGAGTTGAGAAACAGAACAGAAGACAATGGAAACACTGAACCGAGATACAAAGCCAGAAAAACTGAAATTACCGCGGATGAAGCACTTACCCCAAACTGATGAAGGAATTCCAGAGCGTAGAACACCGGACGAGTTGAAGGGCTGCCAATTCGAGCCAGAACTAGCTCGAATTTCCCCTCTGAGGCGGGGCTCCCTCTCGACCTCACCCACAGAACTCACAACAAACCGAACAGAGTATTCTTCGACCGAAGGCATAATGAAAAAATTACTGAGTCGCTGCCTGTAAATACTACTCCACAGACTGCGTCGAGCTTCGTTCGCCATTAATGGCGTTGTCCTGCACCGTGCCAAGACCATAAAAACATTCTCCCTGCCTCTGTTCTGCTTCTGGGGCTCCACGTTGCGGAGCAGGTGGCGGCCTCATGCGTCTTAAGTGCGCATGAATGCCATTTAAGGCAGTGTTAACACCCGGATTCGGGATTAGCAAAACATTTATTAAAGTATATAATGACTTTAAGAAAAATTTTAATAAAGTCAATCCGCTTTGGAACTTCGTATCCCTTGCATTAATTAATTTACAATACAAATATTTAAACCAAGAAAAATTAATCTTATTATTACCTTCCACATGTTACATGTTCCAACTATGAATAAAGATGTATTTACAAAATTTATCTCTCTCATAACCTTTAATTTGGTATGAGTATAAGTGATTGTTTATCCAACAACTCACATAATCTATTTATATGTAGTAAATAAGTGCAAGATCAACCATAGACATTACCTTATCCAACCATATTTTCAAGGTACTTAACTCACATTTGTGCTTTTGCTTAGCCTGTTTTGATAAAAAATAAAATTACATCAATGAAAATAGGGTTATAAATAAGAAAAATAATTATGAGAATAAGGATGATGATGTTAATGATGATGATGCATGGAAAGTAACTTGTATAGATATGTAGAGTTGTTATAAAAGAATAATTAATAAATCTAGTATAAGATTGAGTTTCTTAGAGAATCTATACATGTAACAATTGGCAACCCACGTATTAAGGTGGATGGCAAGCTTTATTTATAAACTTAAACTTATGTTTATGTTCAACCAGTATAAGATGGAAAAACTTATGTTTATGTTCACCAGTACAAGATGGAAAGTGGAGATGGTTAAGAATGAAAAGACAAAAGATAGTGGAAAGTAAAAGATAAAGAGAAAAAGTGATAAGAGTATAAAATCTAGAAGAGAGAAAAACCAATTTAATAAATATTTCTCATGAAAAAATGAAATTCCTATTTGTGGTATTTAATGAATAAAAATAATATTATAAATTATTTTTAAAAAATCTATTTAATGAAAAAATCTATTTAATGAATAAAAATAATATTATAATTATTTTTAAAAATCTATTAAAAAATAGATAGAAATGAAAAATGTTAGAAATGAATATGTGTTAAAAAATCCATGAAAATATTCAAAAGAGATTTTTTGAGATATTGTAAAGTTAATTGAGGATATAATTAAACTAATTAGCTAAATTATGATATAGTGCTTATGGTCATATATTGTCATAAAAAAGGACCATTTGTATACTGTAAAAGAAGACTAGGAAAATGATTTAATTAATATAATTTCCCCTTTACGTACGTGATTTGAAGAATATTTCCCCTTTACGTAATTAATATAAAACGTTTACTCAATATTTCCAACCTATTCTCACATACTAGAACCCATACAACATCATAATTCTTTTATTAATTTAAATATTACCTTCTATGGTAGTGTGTTTATAAACTAAATATTACCTTCAATGGTAGTGTGCATAAGAACATTTTTGGGTTGATATCTAACCAACGAGTATGCCAATTAAATTCTACTTTTAATCTCAAATCTATAACCTTTGTAAAGAATAACAATTATTTAACCAACTTGGAAACATATAATATTCCATTTAATTCATTTCTATCCATTCTTCAAAGTAAACTCATAATTCTATTAACATTTCCATTAATTCTTAAAGTGTGATAATTCATAATCCAATATTTAAGACAAATTATATAATATAATGCATTAAAATACACTATTAAAAAAACTTGACTACATTATAATCTTACATATAAACTAATATATCTTCCTCTTCGCTTTATGAGTAACAACTAAAAGAATCTCATATTTTATTTTTCTAACATTCATATTTTATCTTCTAACATTCATATTTATAATGCCTATAGGACCACAATAATAATACTTACTTTTCCTTTCCCCGCTGTTCCATAACTACTTTTCCTCTCCCCGCTATTCCATAACTTTTCCATTTGGGATTTATTTACATACTTTTAAATTACTTTACTTAATAACCTTTCTCTACCCTTATTTACCTACATTATTCTAATTCCACCCCATCTTTTGATTTTCTTTTTATCAAGTAACAACACTTTTATGCTATCACTTTGAATTCTTTCATCAATCATTTGTATATATTCTTACTAACTGGAATAAAAAATTATTTCAAAAAAAAAGTCTTAATTTTTTAGCGAAACATTTATTAAAGTATATAATGACTCTAAGAAAGATTTTAATAAAGTCAATATGTTTTTGGAACTTCGTATCCCTTGCATTAGTTAATTTAGAATACAAATATTTAAACCGAAAGAAATTAATCTTATTATTACCTTCCACATGTTACATGTTCCAACTATGAATAAAGATGTATTTACAAAATTTATCTTTCCCTCCTAACCTTTAATTTGGTACAAGTATAAGTGATTGTTTATCCAACAACTCACATTATCTATTTATATGTAGTTAATAAGTGCAAGATCAACAAGAGACATTACCTTATCCAACCATTTTTTCAAGGTACTTACTTCACATTTGTGCTTTTGTCCATGTGCACTTTTACTAGTAGCATGTAGCCTCTTTTGATTTAAAAAAAATTACATCATTGAAAATAGGGTTATAAATAAGAAAAATAATTATGAGAATAAGGATGATGATGTTAATGATGGTGATGCATGGAAAGTAACTTGTATAGATATGCAGAGTTGTCATAAAAGAATAATTAATGAATCTAGTATAAGATTGAGTTTCTTAGATAATCTATACATATAACAATTGGCAACCCACGTATTAAGGTGGATGGCAAGTTTTATTTATGAACTTAAACTTATGTTTATGTTCACCAGTATAAAATGGAAAAACTTATGTTTATGTTCACCAGTACAAGATGGAAAGTGGAGATGGTCAAGAATGAAAAGACAAAAGATAGTGGAAAGTGGAAGATAAAGAGAAAAAGTGATAAAAGTATAAAATCTAGAAAAGAAAAAAGACCAATCACGGTCTAAAAGGAGGAGAGTTTGCAGTGTGTGAGAATATTAGATACAAGGCTTTGAAAGGAGCTACAGATGGATTTGTGAACAGCAGGTTGAAACTTGAAAGAGGTAATTGTTACGTAATTATCTGTTGTTATGTCAACTCTACAACCATACAATAATTTCAAGCTGTTGTTATGTCAACATTGAGTTCACGGGTGCGGTCTCCACACTATATTCTATACAACTAATGAATGCTAGTTTGCGAGAATAGGTCCTTACAATTTCTGATAGAGACATACTCGGGAGGATTGATTCGTGGACCATGAGCCGAAGTGTGGAACTGTTAATGTGGGTCATGGGGATCAATTCCAAATGGCACGTCTTGTAATTCAAAGAATTTAAACATGGCCTATCCACGTCAATCGTGGCTTCATGTCTACCTCGAATCACTTGTGGAAAGTAAGTCGCTGAGTAATTGAGAAAAGTAGAAGGTTTGTATTAGAAAATGATTATTAATTGAATATGAATAGAGTTCAATTTCTAGTCTATCGCCCAACATCTAATACCAAATCATTGAATACATTCTGTATGTTTAAAAACAAGTAAATTGAATACAAACAGAACAAATTAAATCATAAAATTTACCTTTGAGACAAAAATGGGGTCCAAAATTTATTTGGAAAAAACAAAAAGAGAAGGATTAGAGATTTTATTAAAAATATAATAGATCGATTATATTTATTAGCTTCTTACTCACACGTTTATTTTATAATCATAAAAATAACTTTTATTACAATACTATGGGTCAAATATCATGGGACAATACTAAGGGTTGCCAATAACATGGTGGGAACAATTCACTTGGCTCCTTGGTTAATATTATGGAACCATGAAGAAGTCAAAATATTTTTTAATTTATTTTACTTTGATTTGATCTCACATCTAACAATCTCCAGCTTGAGACCAAATAGAAGCTTGAGTGAATATTTTTGACATTATTTCTCTCTCCTAGCTACTAATTTTTTCGCAAGATGCCTTTCATCAAACAATAACTAAGGTTCTACAAAGCTTGTGCTTATCCCTTGGAAAAATATATATTTGTTAACATGTGAGCTCGATTGTCTTTATTTTGTATTTTCTCCAGCTATATCAACCCATCATCTAACACTTGACAAATCCAATGATATCAAACATCAACGTGATTTGTCTTGGAATGACATATTAGTTTTTTTGCTAAATGAATGGCATGTTGAATTCCATAAGGAAACACATATTTGTCTTGCTTTATTCCCATCTCTCATATGAATCATTGCGTCCACAACATGTTTTTGCAAACTTCTATGGTAGCGATGTATTTTGCCTCTATTGTGGAGAGGGCTACCCCTGTTGCACCTACAAAAATATTTAAATAAGCAGTGGTGGACTTTCTAGTATCCACAGATCCAACCATATTTTCATATGTAGAACATTCAAGAACAACAATATTATTACCAAAACATAAAAAATAATTATTGGTACCCTTGAGATACTTTAAAATCTACTTTATGGCTTGCTAATATTGTTTGTATGGATTTGCAAGGAACCTTCTCACTACTCCTAAATGTGTAATATTTGAACATGCACATACCATGTCGTGCATCAAGCTACGAAATGCCGAAGCATAAAATATTTTACTCATTTCCTCCTTATTCTTGTCATCATAAGGGCACAAATCAACACTAAGTTTGAAGTGTGATGCTAGGGGTGTACCAACTTGTTTGATATCCTCCATATTGAACTTGTCTAACACCTTCTCAATATATTTTTCTTGTGACAATCACAACCTTTTGTTCTTTCTATCACACATGATCAACATGCTCAGTATTTGTTGTGTTGTACCTAAATCCTTCATTGCAAATTGACTACCCAAATATTTCTTCAACCTATTGATCATGTTCTTATCATGTGCAACAATTAGCATACCATCCACATAAAATAGTAATATAATATATCTTTCTTGGGCACACCTTTTGATGTAGACACAATGATTACCCTCTAGTATTTTGATTCCATCTTCCAACATAAATTAATGAAATGAAAGGTGCACGTTTTAGCCCTAAAGGCTTTTCTTCAACCTACATACAAGGTTCTCTTTACCTTTTATTTTGAATCCTTTCTACTACTCTATATAAATTCCCTCCTTCAATTCTCCGTGAAGGAAAGGTATCTTCACATTTAATTTTTCACATTCCAAGTCTAAAGTAACAATAAAACCAAAGATAACTCTTATTGATGACACTTTAACAATAGTTTATTTATTTTTTCTGTAAAGTCAATACCTTCTTTTCGAACAAGTCCCTTCACCACCAAATTTTATTTGTATCTTTCCTTCTTCTCTTCACTCTCATGCTTAATCTTGTATACCAATTTGTTTTGTAGGTCATTTATTCCTTTTGGAAGCTTTACTAACTCCCAATTTTTGTTTTCCAATAGTGCCAATTTCTTCCTCCATTGCTTTCTTCCACTTTTTGCTAGTTTCCACTTCACAAGCTTCATGAAAACAATGAGGTTCACCATTATTAGTTAGAAAAATATATTTTGAGGGTGGATACCTTCATGAGGGCTTACGAGCTCTAATCAACCTACGAACCAACTGTGGTGGTGGTTTTTTTTCTCAATTGAACATCTTGTAATGGATATAATAAGTTTTTTCCTTATTGTTTTCCATCATTTTTCTCTTCTTGTTCATCCTATTCTTGAATCGGTTGCTCAAATTCTTGCAATACTTGGATATTTTATTAATATTATATAAACATGTCAATAATTTTCTTGATCTCCATATAACCTATAGTGATAAATATTTAGGAAGAAACAAAATGAAATACATATATAAATAGAAACACAGAGTTACAGAGAAAACATAACTTCAATTCATTAATAAAAAAGTACTGAAAATTGTTTACATGTGTTGGCTTGAGGGGATTTGGACCGAGGTTTAGAGTTAGTTGTGCTAACCATCAAAACTCTACACTACTGGCCCTTTCAACAACAACCTGTGTAGTGCATGCTACAGTCTCACCCAAGGTAGTATTGGGGAATGCTAGAACTAGGCTTATGCATCCAGAAGGCTATGTGATGTGCTGTTAAGACATTTTATTCAGTTTCAGGTCTGAATTGACCTTCATAAACCGTTATTCATGAAATTTCCTAACTTAAGTGGTTTTCAGTTAAATAGAGCTATAAACTTTGAGTAAATGTCTAATCATGCATAAAATCACATATAATAAGGGATCGAGATCTTCGTAGAGCAGTAAATTTGAAAATACAGATAATTATAATTCTAGTGAGTGTAAATACAGAAAATACACAAGTATATAAAAATAGGCACATAAATGCTTCAAATATTCTTTATTACTTCAGATCTTCCTTATAGAGACTTTCCACATCCTGCACACATAGCTACAGGGGCTTGCACACTCAGTTGGGGACTTACCAAGGTCCCCACTCACTCAGCTACAAGAGTCTTCCCCTTTGCTAAAAACACAAAAAGATTGTAGAGACTAGGAATATGTCAAATCCCATTATATTAATTATGTTATATCATTAGACTCACTAAGACACCTTTTTATATACTCTATTCTATTACAATACCACGGTCCACAAGCCATGGGCGAATCACAAAATAATGCAAAACTAAGGGGCTTTGACCTTCCTAAGCCCCTTGACTCCTAGTGATCGATGCTACTCGTGTTCTGCTCCTCAAACTGTGGAGACTTACAATATTTTAACAAAACTTGACCCAAGGGACTCAGTCCCAATGGGCCCCCAACACAAATATTTGACTCGTCCTCGAGTCACTCCAATGGTATGCTATGGATCTTTGATTTCAGGTTGGTGAACAAAGACTTCACTAGGTGAAGCGCCTCCATGCATTGTACTGCTTCCTGGTGAACTTCTTCAACCAACTTTTCTATAGTCAATCCTTCTACTACTAGGTTGATGGTTTGTTGTGTCTCTTACATACTCCTAAGTGTGCCTTCCATAGTTTGTGAGAGTTTCCCTACTTCTTGTAACCATGGCTTCATCTATGCAGTGATAATCTACGTCTTCTTCCACAACTCCTTGATCTCTCCTTGCAGGGATGTCACCTCTATCAACTGGGCGAACAGTTTCACAGGGGAAAAGGTGTGTGTCATGGCCTTTATTTCATCATAATGCAGTTTCTTGTCCCAAATGGCTGCTTAAATATTTTTCACCTGTGGGTCCTCCTGCAGCGATGCCCACAGTTCTAGAGTCTCTTCAAACAACTAGCTACAATCCTTGACTACAGCATCAATCTTTTCTCTATCTGTTCTAATGGTAACCTCGTGCTACTATTGGATCTCGTGAGGGGTGGTAGGTTGTAGCTTCATCTGAAGCTTGAATATCTCTAGCTATAGCTCAAACCTCACCTTTCCTACCTTAGCCTTAGATTCTTTGGCTACAGCTACCAACTTCTGTAATTTCTCGGTCAAAGTTTCCTCTCATCGAATCTGGAGCTCTTGAAGCTGCACTATTGTTGCCTCTAGCTACTCACTGCACGCAACTACTTCTTCTTATTCCTTGAGTTCCTGCACCTTTTCCTCATCATTTGATGGTTGTTATTCTTGAATTCACTAATAACCAGTAACACCCATTATTCTCGGACCTTCATCTCATCTGAGAGTCCTTAATGTGGCTCATGCAATGTCTGAATGGGGAGAACTTCCAGGTTAAGGCTCAAGTTCTTCATATGTAGGAGGCATGCCTTGTCTTCTGAAGTGTCAACATATAATAATCCCTTTGATAACTGCACAACACAAAGGTCTATGGCAAGTTCTACTTGTAATGTTGTCATGCTCGCTTACTTTAGGCTCGCTTGATCCGCGCTCGCTTGAACTACGCTTACTTGTAGAACACTGGTTTGTACCTGCAATTCTTAAAGGCCATGTTGGACCTTCATCAAGACAGACTGGTATTGCTCTTATATGTGTCCTTAGATATCTTTTGTTGCATATCAGACTGATCCTTCTAGTAATGGTATGAATCTAAGGTCCAAAGTCCATTCCAACTCCAAAACTTTGTCACTCCCTTGCGCCAAGCTGGCTTTCACCCTACTCATTTTTCCAACGCTCGATTGAATTTGGCCTACTTGGATCTGTAACTTGCACAGATCCTTCTCGACGGTTCCTAGCATCTGCATATACTGTTATTCAAAATGCCGCCACAACTCTATCCTGGTGTCTCTTACCTTCTCGCCAATCTCATCTAGACCCCCTTCTAGCCAATCTCATCTAGATCCCCTTTTGTGATGATCATAGGGTCAATGTGTGCTTGCTTATCATATTTGTGCTTCTTCCTTGGCCCTACATTTGTCTACTTATCGCACTTCCTCAATGTGAAGAGGGTTCTCTACTCCTCTCCACCATCTCTGGCCTACCCCGAAAGTTCTTGCTCCCTATAATGCTAGGAATTTGAAGCTTCGACCTCCTCGGTGCCAATGCATTCTTCTTCAGCACACCCTTTCACACTGTGCTCCTTTTTTGTAGATGCCTTAGCAACAACTTCTTTGTTCTTTTGTTTAGCCAATGCTCATGCAACCTTCTGTGCTACCCCTTTTCGCTTCTACGTAGTTGTCGTCTGTGCAGCAAAGCTTTCTGCACCCTTACTAGTACTTGCTCCAACGTCCATGGTCTTGCGCCAATCTGGTGGCCAACTTCCCACAATATCCTGCACATTTGTTTCTAAGAGTAATTATGGGAGCTTGTGCCATATATGCTTAGGTTCCTTCCTCCCTCTGATTGATACAATGTGGAAATCTGCCTTGAACTTTGCGAAGGCCCTCAACTACTTGAACAAGGTTGGGGCCAACTTTGGCCACTGAATGATTACTATGCAAAGATCCATTTCCATTAATATCCAAAAAATATTCGATTCTTTGATCCTCTCTGGATCCTTTGTCGACCACATCGAAGTGAACTTCGCTACCTCTGGTAACTCTTCTGCTTGCGAAAGAAATTAAGTATCCTCTAGCAATAGCAATGCTACTAAGACAATGAGCAACAGGAGCCACACATAATGGAAGGGCTTACTTTCCTCTTGTGCTTCATGAAAGTTCACGAGGAATTCCTTGCATAAATATTGTGCCCAATTATATTGTACTCCCTTAGCGCACTGGGCAGCCAATGACACTACTGGCCCTCGAGCTTCATTTGCACGACATTTACTCATAATCTTCCCTGATAAGATTTGGGCGGAAAACTGCACTGCCCGGTCTTGAATGGAGCGGATCGAATATACATGCAAATTCTTGATTAAGCCGAATTCAGCCTTCGTCTTACCTTCCAACTCCTTTTCCCTACTTTTCCCTCCAAACTCCTTGGCAGGGTCCTCCCTTTTATAGGGTAGTTTCGTAATCCAAGGGATTAATATATCCATGATAGGGATGGGTTCTCCAAGCCATAAGCACACATCATGAACAAATGTAAGAATCTCGTGCACACACATAGTGTTGATAATGGACCTATGAAAAACGCAGAGCATGTGGAGCAACCCAGCCTACTCAACACCTTTGGCCAATTTCATGGATTCTAGCCGTGTAACTCTAGTATTTTCATAATACATATTCTAAATGTATTTGTGAGCAGCCAAATGAGACAATCTCTCATGGTCCGCGAGATACCAATCCTCCATCTTCAGCACTGGAATGCACGATGAGGCTGTGCCTTCAAATTCAACCTATTCTGGTAACATGGGTGTTGAGACTATGAAATTTCTAGAATCTGGGTCTTTTGTTACTTTTGTCTTTCCTTTCGATAAAGGGATATACTCTGGGAGCCATGTGATAGGCTTGCCCTCCTCAACATCCAGTTCCTCCATTCCTTGGAATTCTTCTTCCTCTAGGTCCACAATTTTCTCCAGCTGCTTATCCTTCTTCTCCTTCTGTCGAACCTCTGGGTTCTTCCTCGGTGATTGCCTCACTAGGACAGGTTTCTTCTAATTTTCCTTTTAAGTCGATTGCTTTAGCCTAGGTGACCTCGAGGTCGTAGGCACAACGAGCACAACTTCCATAGGTACAACCTTAGGGCCCTCTGCTTGAGAAAAAATAGCTTCAAAACTGACTGGCGCAAACATTTTGGTAAGGATGATCTTTTGGTTCCAATTAGGTAAGGTTTCAAATATTGGGCTTGAAGCTAAATCCTCCCAAAACTATCGGCTCATATACTTAAACAACAAGGCTCACAGACAATTCTTAGAATGCAAATTGTTCTTCGGCGGACCAACCAGCCCAATTTATATGGGGTTCTGAATTCAAATCCAATCGTTGCTTCCAATTTTAGATCATAAATGTGTCTTTGGTGGCATATATCCAAATATTTTCGTCATAAATAGTGCCTACACGCTCCTCTTAACAGAATTGTTTCCATCAAATCATGAATAGTGACTCCAATGGATACTTTCAGACCCATCTGCATGGCACCATCCTCCATTGTGCAGCTCATCCAGTGCATCTTCACCTGTAGCACTCCTTTCTTCCATCACACAGCCTCCCCACTATGCTTTTCTCTTCTTTGGGTAGCGTAGTTTATAGTCCCGAAATCACTTGCAACTACCTATATTACTAAGACTGTCCTGCTACCATCTAGTCATTGCATAGAGGCAAGATCCTGTGTATACATCTTCAGCCTACTTCCATTCACTTTCCCTATGAATGGTTCCCCATTTAGCTTCACGAGTTGAACTACGCCACCATCTGTGATCTCCTTAACAACATATGGCCCCAGCGAGTGCATTTGAAATTTCCCTAGAAATTTTGTGAACTTGCTATCACATAGCAGCACTAAATCATCATTCTTAAAAGTGTGTAGTTTAATATGCCTATCACTCCATGCTTTCTCACATTCCTTTTGCACTTACTGGTGAAAGCCTGCAAGAAAGCAGTCCTCTTCTAACTCCATTAGCTGTGTGATCTGTTCCTCTAAGGTCTCGCGATCTTCCATCTCTGTCAAAGTTGCAATATGTAAACTTGACATAATATAATCCATATACATCACTGCTTCAATCCCATATACCAACCTAAATGGTGTCTGGCCTGTCAAATTCTTGCAGGTCACCTTATAGGCCCATAGCACTACTGCGATGCACATATCCTAGTCATTCCTTTGCGTGTTGCAGACCTTTGTCAACGCATTCTCCAAGATTTTGTTAAATGCTTGCACTATTCAATTTTCCTACAGGTGATAGGGTGTGATATTTTGATGATACACCTGGAATTCCTCAGGCATCGTGCTGATCGTTTCATTCAAGAAATGTGTACCCCTATCACTCATGAATATCTTAGGGCATCCAAACCCTGTTAAGACATATTCAAATCAAAAACTTCGTAGCAGTGGCAACTATACAATCCTTCATTGGTTGTGCTTCCACCCATCTAGTTAAATACTCTGTTATAGTAATGATATACTGCATGCCTGTCTTCTTACCTGGTGGTTGTATTGGACCTATGAAGTCAGTGGCCCATTTATCAAATACTTGCAATGAAATCTAAGGATTTAAAGGTAATTCATCTCTTCATGAAATATTTCTTGTCCATTAGAAAACATCGCACACCTTGCAGTATGCTTTAGAATCCTTATGTAATGTCGACCACCATAACCCAGTGCACAAAATCTTCTCCACAGTCACTTTTCCTATGTAGTGGCCTCTTGCCACTCCTCCATGTGCTTTAGTGATGATACTAGCACGTTCAAACTCAGGAACATACCTTCGCAATATTTCATATATTCACATCTTATACAAGTGACCCACAATTACTAAGAAATCCATAGAGCGAACTACTAATTCCTTCTTTTTCTAAGTAGAATATCCTTCCAGAGTTTTACCCATGCTTAAAAACTAAATGATATCATAAAAAAGGTCATCTGCGATGCACACCGCAAAGAGCTATGGATCTGACAGTCATTCCTCCAAACTATTTGGTTCTTCGCCTATTTCAATCCTTGATATATGGTTAGGTCCTTCATTCAACCTTCTAGGCTTCACAATCACTTCAAAGTCATATTCCTGAAACAACAGTAACCATCAGCAGATCTTCCCCTACAACACAAGCTTATTGACCAGGTACTTCAACGTACAGTGATTTATGTACATTTTAAAGTGTCCACCCAACAAATAATGCCTAAATTTTTGCAGCGCATAGACCATCGTCAGCCCTTCGCGATGTGTAGTGGAGTAATTCTTCTCACCTTTTGATAACTTTCTATTTGCGAAGGCTATCAAATGATCAATTTCTCCTTCACCAACTTGTGTTAATACCAGACCTAGCATAATATAAGAGGCATGTACACGCACATGGAATTCTTTCTTCTAGTCTAGAAACACCAAAATAGGCACAGTTACCATCTTTTCCTTCAAGACATCCAAACTGTGTTGACAATCTTCATCCCAATAAAACATCACATCTTTCTTCAATAATTATTCCATCAACGTGGTTATTTGAGCATATGCCTTGATAAACATTCTATAATATCCTGTGTGCCCCAATGTCGTACACAACTACTTTACATTCCTAGGAGCCTCCAAATTCATAATCACAATGATCTCCGTAGGATCCACCATAAATCCCTGCTTACATACAACATGGCCAAGAAAAATTCCAAAGGACACACAGAATATGCACTTTTTCAAATTTAGTGCGATTTGATACCTTCAACATGTATCTAGCGTAAGGCACGGACTCGCAACATTGCGCTTCACCAACCCAAACATAGACCAATAATCAAAATAGACTTCCAAAATTTTGTGAATAAATTCCTTGAACGTCGTGATTACTACTCAAGAGAAAATTGCAGGCACGTTCTTCAATCCAAAGAGCATTACTCTATATTAAAAGCAACCCCACTCCATTTTGAAGGTTGTCTTTCTTCAATCTTCCGACATGATCATTATTTGCTAGTATCCCGAAAATCCATCAGTAAATAGATAAGTCTCCTGTCTGCCAACATTCTCTAATACTTCATCGGTAAATTGTGTTGGAAACGGATCGTGCATGCATGCATCATTCAACTTTCTAAGATCTATGCATATTCGGATTTCACCTTTTTATTTCTTCTCTTGGAGCACCATTAGGATTACCCAATCGAATTCCTCTACCGGCTCAATAATACCAGCACCCAACATCTTATCTAGTTCTTGGTGCACCTTTGCTTTATACTTTGGATTTAGCCGATAAGGTCTCTGCTTAACAGGCTTTGTATCCAGTTTCAACATAATCTTCATAACACCTAAATCTCTAATGATACCTTTCAATTCCAAAAAAATTGTTGGGAATAAATCATGGTACTCGCACAGTAGCTTAGTTACCTTATCGACTGTATCTTTGTCCCAATAGTGTCCTATCTTCGAGAACTTAGGTTCTACTTCAGATCTAATATTTACTTGTCTAGTTTTCATGGGTTCTGATATATCTGGGTTCACAGCTTTTGGTCCTTTGACTTCGCGAGGTCCTTCTATCTCTGGAATGTTAAAATTCCATTAGTCTTCTTTGTCCTCTTCGGTAGTCACATTGTAACACTCCAGTGCATGGCACAATTTGTACTCCAATCCGGCTGAGCCCATTCTACTGGTTCCTTAGGTGTTTTGCATATAGTTGCTATTATATCCTAGAGTGCTTCATTCATGCACTCAAACCCATCCTATAAACTAAAAGTTAATAAGAAACTCCCCTTTAAGATGTCCCATTCAGCTATTCCATGGCAAAGCTCCATCTCCAAATACCAATTCATTGGAATTGTGTCTAAGGTATGACAGAAAATGTGCACCCATTCTAGATAGGGTTTTGTTCCCTAGGCCTTAGTCCATCATTCCAAATGATCATGTGGATCATCCTTCCCACTGTATTTTTTTTTCATCTAAGTATTAACATACCCAAACCTTAATTTCATCATTCTTTTGTATTCCTTCCATCCAACGAAGCTTTCCTTGTGCGTACCCCACCAACAGGCAGGCGTAGTGTGCAGTGCCAACTCCAATTCCTGGAAGCGATGTTCTTCTGGTACTTCCCTTTCAAATTCATCTAAAACCAAATCCACATCAGTCAAACCATCATAATGTGGAAGCTTCCTTACCTCAATCGATACACACCTCAGTGATTTTGTCATCATATTGCAATGGAGGGTAGATACTTCATGTAGCCGTTTTTTCCAATGTTCAAGTTCTTCATCTGAATTTGAGGTACATGAGATATCCTTGTCCCACGCAACTTGTCCATCGACTGTAGGATTGATCCAATATTTATCTCACGATGTGATCATGTATATCTGATATAGGTTGTCATCACTTTCCACAAAGTTGTGGGCATGTTCGGTATAACACTCTCCTTCAGCAAGGTCTAGTGGTACTACAACCCTAAGCCACTTCATTTCAAACCTCATCTACTGCTTCTTCAAATTGATTACCGCATCCATTTCAAAATCCCAGTCAATTCCTAGTAGCGTGGTGTATGGTATACTATCATCAACTATTTCAATGACTTCAAAGTCATCCAGCACACTTGCACCGTCAATGTCCACCGTTACACTGTATAAGAGCCCCATCGGAATAATATTATGTTGATTTTTTATGCACAACTGAATAGGAGACCACTGCAATGTAGGTCTCCCCATTCTTTCCCATGTCTTCATAGGTAGGAAATTTGCATCAAACCTTAGATCTAAGATTACCTAGTCTATTTCATATTCGCCTATCTATGCAATCAACCTCATCTCACTCACTGTGCACTTCTTATGCTTACCAGTTTTCCTCACGGTGTGTTGTTTAGCTGGAGTCTTTTCTTTATTTCCACACTTGTCAATTAACTCTTGCAACCCTTCTACCACTTTCTTATCACATAGTAACTTAATATAGGTCTTCAAAAAAGTATTTATTACCAAAGGGTCTACCTCTTGTGTCGCACTAGTTTCTCGCATTTTCTCCTGGCTTCCTAAGGTGGAGGCCTTAGCGAAGTTCTTCTTTGCTTCCACGAATATCTCTTGTGCACGATTAAGATCAAAGTCTGTTGCCTTCTCAGCGACCTTGCGTACCCATCCGTCATCCTCAGGCTGCTTGTCTTTATCTACACTAGTCACCATTCCACTTCATGTCACTATATTTATGCTCTAATATTCTTCACGGGTTTTGTCCTCATCATTTGAATGTTCTGCGTAGGATGCTAGAGCTACGCCTTCTTTTCTTGCATCTTTTCCATAAGGACTAGACATTCCTCTATCACATGGTCAAATTAACGACAATACTAACATGATGGATGCATGGGGTTTGTACAATCTCGTGCGAAGTGCCCTACTTCACCACAATTATAGCAAATTACCTTCCCACACCCCCAACCAGTTCCACGCCCTCCTCCTCGTCCTTGGCCTTGGAATCCTCTAAGCACTGTTCCTGCACCCTAATCCTGAGGTCGGTTCTCTGCCTGCATTCGATAGGTAGGGGTTCTATCCGTCATCAGCTCATAACTCATACATTGGCGTTCATCATGACCCAAAGATTTACAAAAATTGCAAAACAAATGTTGAGGTGTCTGTACAAAATTCTTTAGTAGATGGAAATTATCAGTCGCATGTTGTCCAGTAACCTGACAGATAGTGCACCACAGCGCAGCTCCCACAGTTGACCCAACATTATTCTTTGGTTTCAGGGGAATAGGCCTTCCCCCCATAATATAGTTCTTATAAACCTCGAAATGGTCCTTATCGTGTATATGGATCTTGCACTTTGAACACTAGACTTGAACGCGCACCTCCAGCTGGGCTTCCTTTCCTTTCTTCAAACTCTATAACTCCAGGTCCAAGCTTTCTAGTTGTGAGTGAATCTATTGCACTCCAAGGTTCGTATCCTGTATGGGTGAGGCATCCAACCTCATCGCAATTTCCAAAGTGTCTTCTTGCATTTATATCTTTTGTTGTGACAGAGGCACTCTTAAGTGTGGTAATAGATGCTATATACCAGGTGCAATGTTGGGAATCTGTAATCACCATATTGGCTTGTCGGATCAGGGATTTCAACCTTTGATCAAAATCCGAAGGTGTCTCATCTATCTTTTGTCAAATTTCTTTAAACTCAGTCACTGACTGCACCTCTGTTTTAGGCTTTCTGAACTCCTTGTTCAGAGCTTGTTGAGTCTCAACCAACGTTGCAATGGGGTTATCAGTGAAATACTTGATGTACCATGGCAATGATCGATCTTGTAAGGTTGTAACTATCTAAGATTTCTTGATGCTATCCTCTCTAATCTGTTGTGTTGTCCATACAGCTCTGGGAAAAACCATAATTGTTTGGGATCTTCACCCCCTACTCCTCTAAAAATCAGCATCTTCATCGCATTCACCATGTTGAATGGTGGTAACGGGGGTGGAGGGGGTGACGGTGTAGGTGTATGAGGTGGAGGTGGATGTGGAGTGGATGGATGAGGAATCCTCGGGATACCCTACGTAATTAACTAAACTGCACTTTGCAGCATAGTCAGCACCACCCCTTTGTTTTCACTTGAAAGGGGTTAATAAGTGAACTATACTCTGATATTTATCCTTAGTTTCTTCTAAATAA
Organism: Pinus taeda; assembly: GCA_000404065.3. Taxonomy (NCBI): domain Eukaryota; kingdom Viridiplantae; phylum Streptophyta; class Pinopsida; order Pinales; family Pinaceae; genus Pinus; species Pinus taeda. The sequence goes on from APFE031163726.1 coordinate 40,252, forward strand.
TCTCCCACTTCACGTAGCCCCAAGCATCAAGGTAACCACATAATCCTCTTTTCACATAACAACATTTTAACCCAAGTCCTTCACTCGAACCAATTCCTTACATGGTAACCACCATGAGCCAATGGGTGTTATACCCATTGTATATCAAAATTTAATGTTGTGAAATCATAGAACGCATACACCATTAATTCATAAAAAAGGAGTAAATATCTTAAACTAACAAAAAAAAACTAAAATATATAAAAAATAGCTATGAAATGAGGAATAATAGTGATAAATGGAAAATAACAAAAACACAACCAATAATGGGAAAAAAATAAATAATGAAGAGGGAAAAGAAGAATGCAATAATATTTTTCTTTCCTCACATTCATCACTATTTGTATTTCATCCTCTAATAAAATGACAAATCCTTCCTCTTATTCCATGTAAAATGTAGAACTAAAATGAACCCTATTTTTTTAATACTTTTTTTTTCTCCTTTTGAGAGTTCTCAGGTAGTTTTTCCTACCTACTTTAATAAGTTTTTAAAAAAATACAAATTGTTTTCTAGTGTTTTGGCATTAGGAGAAATGATTCTTCCCATCCAAATGGAAGAACTAATGTCCTTTTGGGATGTTGGAATTCTAGTGTGCATGGGGAATATAACATTGAGGCCTTTTGAACCTCTGTGGAGCATTGATACACCTAGACCAAATTGGAGAACTAGCATCTTTATTTTTCCTTTGTCAATCCAATGCATATGGTTCATGGAATAGTGGTGCTTCACAAGTAAAGGAAAGCACTAGTGCTCCATGATTAAAGTGGTGCATTGTTGTCATTCAAGTGTGCATAGGTCATAAACACTAACGGTCCAATAGCAATGTGGGGCATCAATATACCTAGGCCAAAGTGTAGCACTAAAGTCCATTTGGATTCTTAATCACTCCAATGTGCATTGACCTAAGAGCATAGATATGATTATAGCAAAGTGGAGTATCAATGTGCTTAGGCCAAAGAGAAGCACCAATGCACTTTTATCTAATTATTGCTCCAATTTGTATGGATCGCAAGAGAACTTTCTATTAAGTGCACGAGTACACCTATGTTGAATTGGAGCACCGTGATCCACTTTCCACAAAATACTTTTCTTACTACCTCTAAAAATAAGTAACATTATTAATAAATTTTGCTAAAATTATTATTAATTTTTTTTATTATAGTGTTGGCATGTATAAAACGTTTACTCAATATTTCCAACCTATTCTCACATACTAGAACCCATACAACATCATAATTCTTTTATTAATTTAAATATTACCTTCTATGGTAGTGTGTTTATAAACTAAATATTACCTTCAATAGTAGTGTGCATAAGAACATTTTTGGGTTGATATCTAACCAACGAGTATGCCAATTAAATTCTACTTTTAATCTCAAATCTATAACCTTTGTAAAGAATAACAATTATTTAACCAACTTGGAAACATATAATATTCCATTTAATTCATTTCTATCCATTCTTCAAAGTAAACTCATAATTCTATTAACATTTCCATTAATTCTTAAAGTGTGATAATTCATAATCCAATATTTAAGACAAATTGTATAATATAATGCATTAAAATACACTATTAAAAAAACTTGACTACATTATAATCTTACATATAAACTAATATATCTTCCTCTTCGCTTTATGAGTAACAACTAAAAAAATCTCATATTTTATTTTTCTAACATTCATATTTTATCTTCTAACATTCATATTTATAATGCCTATAGGACCACAATAATAATACTTACTTTTCCTTTCCCCGCTGTTCCATAACTACTTTTCCTCTCCCCGCTATTCCATAACTTTTCCATTTGGGATTTATTTACATACTTTTAAATTACTTTACTTAATAACCTTTCTCTACCCTTATTTACCTACATTATTCTAATTCCACCCCATCTTTTGATTTTCTTTTTATCAAGTAACAACACTTTTATGCTATCACTTTGAATTCTTTCATCAATCATTTGTATATATTCTTACTAACTGGAATAAAAAATTATTTCAAAAAAAAAGTCTTAATTTTTTAGCGAAACATTTATTAAAGCATATAATGACTCTAAGAAAGATTTTAATAAAGTCAATCTGTGTTTGGAACTTCATATCCCTTGCATTAGTTAAGTTAGAATACAAATATTTAAACCAAAAGAAATTAATCTTATTATTACCTTCCACATGTTACATGTTCCAACTATGAATAAAGATGTATTTACAAAATTTATCTTTCCCTCCTAACCTTTAATTTGGTACAAGTATAAGTGATTGTTTATCCAACAACTCACATTATCTATTTATATGTAGTTAATAAGTGCAAAATCAACAAGAGACATTACCTTATCCAACCATTTTTTCAAGGTACTTACTTCACATTTGTGCTTTTGTCCATGTGCACTTTTATTAGTAGCATGTAGCCTCTTTTGATTTAAAAAAAAATCACATCATTGAAAATATGGTTATAAATAAGAAAAATAATTATGAGAATAAGGATGATGATGTTAATGATGGTGATGCATGGAAAGTGATGCAGAGTTGTCATAAAAGAATAATTAATGAATCTAGTATAAGATTGAGTTTCTTAGATAATCTATACATATAACAATTGGAAACCCACGTATTAAGGTGGATGGCAAGTTTTATTTATGAACTTAAACTTATGTTTATGTTCACCAGTATAAAATGGAAAAACTTATGTTTATGTTCACCATTACAAGATGGAAAGTGGAGATGGTCAAGAATGAAAAGACAAAAGATAGTGGAAAGTGGAAGATAAAGAGAAAAAGTGATAAAAGTATAAAATCTAGAAAAGAAAAAAGATCAATTTAATAAATATTTCTCATGAAAAAATGAAATTCCTATTTGATATTTAATGAATAAAAATAATATTATAAATTATTTTTAAAAATCTATTAAAAAAATAGATAGAAATGAATATGTCTTCAAAAATCCATGAAAATATTCAAAAGAGATTTTATGAGATATTGTAAAGTTAATTGAGTATATAATTAAACTAATTAACTAAATTATGATATAGTCCTCATGGTCATATATTGTCATAAAAAAGGACCATTTGTATACTGTAAAAAAAGGCTAGGAAAATGATTTAATTAATATAATTTGCCCTTTATGTATGTGATTTGAAGAATATTTTCCTGGTTTCCTTTGCTTCGTAAATCTGTGAGTACATGCGGGTTTTTATTCTGTTGAACTCATGATTGCATTTCGATATCAAAACCCAGCAAATGGTTCTAAGTACATTGTTGTTTATGTTAGAGAGGAGCCATCACGGTCTAAAAGGGGGAGAGTTTGCAGTGTGTGAGAATATTAGATACAAGGCTTTGAAAGGAGCTACAGATGGATTTGTGAATAGCATGTTGAAAGAGGTAATTGTTACGTAATTATCTGTTGTTATGTCAACTCTACAACCATACAATAATTTCAAGCTGCTGTTATGTCAACACTGAGTTCACGGGTGCGGTCTCCACACTATATTCTATACAACTAATGAATGCTATTTTGCGAGATAGGTCCTTACAATTTCTGATAGAGACATACTCAGGAGGATTGATTCGTGGACCATGAGCCGAAGTGTGGAACTGTTAATGTGGGTCATGGGGATCAATTCCAAATGGCACGTCTTGTAATTCAAAGAATTTAAACATGGCCTATCCACGTCAATCGTGGCTTCATGTCTACCTCGAATCACTTGTGGAAAGTAAGTCGCTGAGTGAGTCGCTGAAATGTTGGTATAAGGGGGTGGTCTAAGGATGACCACAAACACTGGAACGCTTAGTGGTTCCCAGAACTCTTCCAAATCTGGCCTATGGTCCACTACATCAACTCTAAGAAAACTACTTCTAGACCTTCGCGAAGGTTTGTGAACATAATTTATAGACCTAAAAGAAGAAAATTGTCCACTTTCGTGCAATAAATAGTAACCCTAGATCTTCTTACGCACATATATACCTGATTCAATAGAAGTCATAACATATTTAACCTTTATCTTCACAAAATCAAATTATAATCTAGTTCATACATAGATATTAAAGATTCAACAGATTCACGCAGCAATTATACTTCATTTCACAGTAAACAGATCACTAAGCCATAATGCATAACTTGAATAGAAATAAGAATAATACACAAAGGAAAGATACCTATTCCAGAATCAGTGTTTATTAGGTTCAACATTCAATTTACAGACTCTTCCACCCTACATACTCAGCTACAGGGGCCCACGCACTTAGCTACAGACTTGCCAAGGTTTCCACACACTTAACTGCAGGAGTCTTCCCCTTTTGCCTAAGTACAAGAAATAAAGCTCTCCTACCTTAGCACTTGTCCAAAACAATAATATTCTATCTTAGATTCATATCTAGACTCGCTATGACTCAAATACATATAGCATTTTTTCTTATAATACCATGCCCCACAGCCTATGGGTGAGTCTCAAAACCAACCTATTACTTATCTAAACAAGGGGCTAAAACCCCTTTGGCTCCTACTTAGCTACGCGCTCTGCTTCCACATTTCACGGAGACTTTACATTCTTTATAAAATTATTATAAAAGATTGGTTAAACTAACCCAAAATTGACCGTAGGGACCCTATTCCAAGAGCCCGCCAACAATAATATGGTGACTCGCCCTCGAGTCACTCGATTGGCACCTCGATCTTGTTGTGGAGGCCACAGAACTCGACGTGAAATGCCGCTACATCAGCAGAACTTTGTATCGTGGCTTGCTACACTTCCTCTACCAGCTTTTCCGTCATCTGACCTTCTTCTGCTAGGCGCATCGTTCTTTGTGTCTATTGATGTGTCTTTAACTTTTCCTGAAGTGATAGGGTAAGCTTGCAGGCTCCCCTTATCCATGGTTGTACTCTAGCCTTGAGTAGGGCCTCTTTCCTCTGTAGCTCTTCAATCTACGATTGTAGCTATTTTCCTTCTTGTAATTGCACGAGGCGTTGGACTGGCGCAAAAGTGTGGGCAGTCACTCTAACTTCATCAAACCTAGGTTCTCTCTCCCAAATATTTGTGTTAATCTCCTGCAGGTTCGGGTCCTCTTGCAAGTTCGTCCATAGTTCCATGGACTAATCAAATATCATTGCATAGTCTATGACTGTTGTATCCAATGTGCCCATGTTTTCCCCGATAGTAGCTCCGTGTTACTCCCGGACCTCAGGCAGAGTGGTCAGCCGTAACTTTAGTTATATCTCTGAGATCTTCGTTTAGAAGTCAAACGTGACTTTGACAATCTCATCCTTGGACAGGCAGACTGCAATAGCCAATTTCCTTATTTTTGATGTGGTTGTGGCATCCTCCAAAATGTTTAACTCTGGAAGTGAATGGCATGCTTGTGTGATTGTTGTCTCCAGGCTCTAACTTCGTGCTTGCAGATCTTCCTTTTCTTTCAGAGCCTGATCTTTCTATGTGAGCATCTGCTCATTGTTTACCTTGAATTTACTGATCACTGTAAGTGCTCACTGCTATTTGATCCTAAGCTCGTTTGACACCCCCTAATGCAATGCATGGAGATTCTGAAGCAACAACGCGGCCGTGTTCACCCCAATGTCTTTGACTGTGCTCAACACAGGGCGATCTTCCTTTTATTCCGCACAGACTGATCCTTCTAGTAATGGTATGAATCTAAGGTCCAGAGTCCATTCCAACTCCAAAACTTTGTCACTCCCTTGCACCAAGTTGGCTTGCACCCTACTCACTTTCCCAACGCTTGCTTGAATTTGGCCTATTTGGATCTGTAGCTTGCACAGATCCTTTTGGACGGTTCCTAGCATCTACATATAATGTTATTAAAAATGCTGCCACAACTCTATCCTGGTGTCTCTTACCTTCTCGCCAATCTCATCTAGATCCCCTTCTAGCCAATCTCATCTACATCCCCTTTTGTGATGATCATCGGGTCAATGTGTGCTTTCATATCAGATTTGTGCTTCTTCCTTGGTCCTACATTTGTCTCCTTATCGGACTTCCTCATTGTGAAGAGGGTTCTCTACTCCTCTCCACCATCTTTGGCCTACTCCAAAAGTTCTTGCTCCCCATAATGCTGGGAATTCGAAGCTTCGACCTCCTCGGTGCCAATGCATTCTTCTTTGGCACACTCTTTCACAGTGTGCTATTTTTCTATAGATTCCTTAGCAACAACTTCTTTGTTCTTTTGTTTAGCCGATGCTCATGCAGCCTTCTGTGCTACCCCTTTTAGCTTCTACATAGTTGTCGTCTCTGCAGCAAAGCTTTCTGCAACCTTACTATTACTTGCTCCAACGTCCATGGGTTTGCGTGAATTTGGTGGCCAACTTCCCACAATATCCTACATCTATTTCTAAGAGTAAGTATGGGAGCTTGTGCCATATATGCTTAGGGTCCTTCCTCCCTCTAATTGATACAATGTGGAAATCAGCCTTGAACTCTGCGAAGGCCCTCAACTGCTTGAACAAGGTTGGGGCCAACTTTGGCCACTGACTGATTACTGTGCAAAGATCCATTTCCATTAATATCCAAAAAATATTTGATTCGTTGATCCTCTCTAGATCCTTTGTCGACCACAGCAAAGTGAACTTCGCTACCTCTGGTAATGCTTCTTCTTGCAAAAGAAATTAACTATCCTCCAGCAATAGCCATGCTACTAAGACAATGAGCAACATGAGCCACACATAATGGAAGGGCTTACTTTCCTCTTGTGCTTCATGACATTTCACGAGGAATTCCTTGCATAAATATTGTGCCCAATTATATTGTACTCCCTTAGTGCACTGGGCAGCCAATGACACTACTAGCCCTGGAGCTTCATTTGCACAACATTTACTCATAATCTTCCCTGATAAGATTTGGGCGGAAAACTGCACTACCTGGTCTTGAATGGACTGGATCAAATATAGATTCAAATTCTTGATTAAGCCGAATTCAGCCTTCGTCTTACCTTCCAACTCCTTTTCCCTACTTTTCCCTCCAAACTCCTTGGCAGGGTCCTCCCTTTTATAGGGTAGTTCCGTAATCCAATGGATAAATATATCCATGATAGGGATGGGTTCTCCGAACCATAAGCACACATCATGAACAAATGTAAGAATCTCGTGCACACACATAGTGTTGATAATGGACCTGTGAAAATTTGGTACACAGAGCATGTGGAGCAACCCAGCCTACTCAACACCTTTGACCAATTTCATGGATTCTAGCCGTGTAAATCTAGTATTTTCATAATACATATTCTAAATTTATTTGTGAGCAGCCAAATGAGACAATCTCTCATGGTCCGCGAGATACCAATCCTCCATCTTCAGCACTGGAATGCACGTTGAGGCTGTGCCTTCAAATTCAACCTATTCTGGTAACATGTGTGTTGAGACTATGAAATTTCTAGAATCTGGGTCTTTTGTTACTTTTGTCTTTCCTTTCAACAAAGCGATATACTCTGGGAGCCATGTGATAGGCTCACCCTCCTCAACATCCAATTCCTCCATTCCTTGGAATTCTTCTTCCTCTAGGTCCACAATTTTCTCTAGCTTCTTATCCTTCTTCTCCTTCTGTCGAACCTCTGGGTTCTTCCTCGGTGATTGTCTCACCAAGACAGGTTTCTTCTACTTTTCCTTTTAAGTCGATTGCTTCAGCCTAGGTGACCTCGACGTCGTAGGCACAATGGGCACAACTTCCATAGGTACAACCTTAGGGCCCTCTGCTTGAGAAAACACAGCTTCAAAACTGACTGGCGTAGACATTTTGGTAAGGATGATCTTTTGGTTCCAATTAGGTAAGGTTTCAAATATTGGGCTTGAAGCTAAATCCTCCCAAAACTATCGACTCATATACTTAAACAACAAGGCTCATAGACAATTCTTAGAATGCAAATTGTTCTTCGATGGACCAACCTGTCCAATTTATACGAGGTTCTGAATTCAAATCCAATCGTTCCTTCCAATTTCAGATCATAAATGCGTCTTTGGTGGCATATATCCAAATATTTTCGCCATAAATAGCGCCTACACGCTCCTCTTAACGGAATTGTTTCCATTAAATCATGAATAGTGACTCCAATGGATACTTTCAGACCCATCTGCATGACACCATCCTCCATTGCGCAGCTCATCCAGTGCATCTTCACCTGTAGCACTCCTTTCTTCCATCACACAACCTCCCCACTATGCTTTTCTCTTCTTTGTGTAGCATAGTTTATAGTCCCGAAATCACTTGCAACTACCTATATTACTAAGACTGTCCTGCTACCATCTAGTCATTGCATAGAGGCAAGATCCCGTGTATACATCTTCATCCTACTTCCATTCACTTTCCCTGGGAATGGTTCCCCATTTAGCTTCACAAGTTGAACTGTGCCACCATCTGTCATCTCCTTAACAACATATGGCCCCAGCCAGTGCATTTGAAATTTCCCTAGAAATTTTGTGAACTTGTTGTCATATAGCAGCACTAAATCATCATTCTTAAAAGTGCGTAATTTAATATGCCTATCATTCCATGCTTTCTCACATTCCTTTTGCACTTACTGGTGAAAGCCTGCAAGAAAGCAGTCCTCTTCTAACTCCATTAGCTGCGTGATCTGTTCCTCTAAGGTCTTGTGATCTTCCATCTCTGTCAAAGCTGCAATATGTAAACTTGACATAATATACTCCATAGGCATCACTGCTTCAATCCCATATACCAACCTAAATGGTGTCTGGTCTGTCAAATTCTTGCAGGTCACCTTATAGGCCCATAGCACTACTGCGACGCACATATCCTAGTCATTCCTTTGCATGTTGCAAACCTTTGTCAACGCATTCTCCAAGATTTTGTTAAATACTTCCACTATTCAATTTTCCTAGAGGAGATAGGGTGTGCTCTTTTGATGATACACCTGGAATTCATCAAGCATCGTGCTGATCGTTTCATTCAAGAAATGTGTACCCCTATCACTCATGAATATCTTAGGGCATCCAAACCGTGTTAAGACATATTCAAAACAAAACTTCGCAGCAGTGGCACCTATACATTCCTTCACTAGTTGTGCTTCCACCCATCTCGTTAAATACTTTGTTATAGTAATGATATACTGCACGCCTGTCTTCTTACCTGGTGGTTGTATTGGACCTATGAAGTCAATGGCCCATTTATCAAATACTTGCAATGAAATCTAAGGATTTAAAGGTAATTCATCTCTTCATGAAATCTTTCCTGTCTATTAGCAAGCATCGCACGCCTTACAGTACGCCTTAGAATCCTTATGTAATGTCGGCCACCATAACTCAGTGCAAAAAATCTTCTCCACAGTCACTTTTCCTATGTAGTGGCCTCTTGCCACTCCTCCATGTGCTTTAGTGACGATACTAGCACGTTCAATCTCAGGGACATACCTTTGCAGTATTTCATATATTCACATCTTATACAAGTGACCCACAATTACTAAGAAATCCATATAGCGAACTACTAATTCCTTCTTTTTCTAAGTAGAATATCCTTCCAGAGTTGTACCCATGGTTAAAAACTGAATGATATCATAAAAAAGATCATCTGCGATGCACACCACAAAGAGCTATGGATCCGACAATCATTCCTCCAAACTATTTGGTTCTTCGCCTATTTCAATCCTTGATATATGGTTAGGTCCTTCATTCAACCTTCTAGGCTTCACAATCACTTCAAAGTCATATTCCTGAAACAATGGTAACCATCGGTAGATCTTCCCCTGCACCACAAGATTATTGACCAGGTACTTCAACGTACAGTGATTTATGTACATTTTAAAGTGTCCACCCAACAAATAATGCCTAAATTTTTGCAGCGCATAGACCATCGTCAGCCCTTTGCGATGTGTAGTGGAGTAATTCTTCTCATCTTTTGATAACTTACTACTTGCGAAGGCTATCAGATGATCAATTTCTCCTTCACCTACTTGTGTTAATACCAGACCTAGCATAATGCAAGTGGCATGTACACGCACATGGAATTCTTTCTTCTAGTCTCGAAACACCAAAATAGGCACAATTACCATCTTTTCCTTCAAGACATCCAAACTATGTTGAGAATCTTCATCCCAGCAAAACATCACACATTTCTTCAATAATTTTTCCATCAGCGTGGTTATTTGAGCATATGCCTTGATAAACTTTCTATAATATCTTGTGTTCCCCAATGTCGCACACAACTACTTTACATTCCTAGGAGCCTCCAAATTCATAATCACAATGATCTTCGCAAGATCCACCATCAATCCCTGCTTACATACAACATGGCCGAGAAAAATTCCAAAGGACACACAGAATATGCACTTTTTCAAATTCAATGCGATTTGATACCTTCAACATGTATCCAGCATAAGGCACAGACTCGCAACATTGTGCTTCACCAACCCAAACATATACCAATCATCAAAATAGACTTCCAAAATTTTGTGAATAAATTCCTTGAACGTCGTGATTACTACTCGAGAGAAAATTGCAGGTCCGTTCTTCAATCCATAGAGCATTACTCTATATTAAAAGCAACCCCACTTCATTGTGAAGGTTGTCTTTCTTCGATCTTCCAGCGTGATCATTATTTGGTGGTATCCTGAAAATCCATCAATAAACAAATAAGTCTCCTGTCTGCCAACATTCTCTAATACTTCATCAGTAAATTGTGTTGGAAACGGATCGTGCATGCATGCATCATTCAACTTTCTAAGATATATGCATATTCGGATTTCACCTTTTTATTTCTTCTCTTGGAGCACCATTAGGATTACCCAATCGGATTCCTCTACTGGCTCAATAATACCAGCACCCAACATCTTATCTAGTTCTTGGTGCACCTTTTCTTTATACTTTGGATTTAGCCGATAAGGTCTCTACTTAACGGGATTTGTATCCGGCTTCAACATAATCTTCATAACACCTAAATTGCTAATGATACCTTTCAATTCCAAAAAAATGTTGGGAATAAATCATGGTACTCACACAGTAGCCTAGTTACCTTATCGACTGTATCTTTGTCCCAATATTGTCCTATCTTCGAGAACTTAGGTTCTACTTCAGATCTAATATTTACTTATCTATTTTTCATGGGTTCTGATATATCTGGGTTCACAGCTTTTGGTCCTTCGACTTCACGAGGTACTTCTATCTTTGGAATGTTAAAATTCCATTAGTCTTCTTCGTCCTCTTCGGTAGTCACATTGTAACACTCCAGTGCATGGCACAATTGTGTACTCCAATTCGGTTAAGCCCATTCTATTGGTTCCTTAGGTGTTCTGAATATAGTTGCTATTATCTCCTAGAGTGCTTCATTCATGCACTCAAACCCATCCTCTAAACTGAAAGTTTATAAGAAACTCCCCTTTAATATGTCCCATTCAGCTATTCCATGGCAAAGCTCCATCTCCAAATACCAATTCATTGGAATTGTGTCTAAGGTATGACAGAAAATCTGCACCCATTCTAGATAGGGTTTTTTTCCCTAGGCCTTAGTCCATCATTCCAAATGATCATGTGGATCATCCTTCCCACTGTATTTTTTTTCATCTAAGTATTCACATACCAAAACCTTAATTTCATCATTCTTTTTTATTCCTTCCATCCAGCGAAGCTTTCCTTGTGCGTACTCCACCAACAGGCAAGCGTAGCATGCAGTGCCAACTCCAATTCCTGGAAGTGATGTTCTTCTGGTACTTCCCTTTCAAATTCATCTAAAACCAAATCCACATCAGTCAAACCATCATAATGTGGAAGCTTCCTTACCTCAATCGATACACACCTCAGTGATTTGGTCATCATATTGCAATGGAGTGTAGATACTTCATGTAGCTGATTTTTCCAATGTTCAAGCTCTTCATATGAATTTGAGGTACATGAGATATCCTTGTCCCACGCAACTTGTCCATCGACTGTAGGATTGATCGAATATTTATCTCACGATGTGATCATGTATATCTGATATAGGTCGTCATCACTTTCCAGAAAGTCGCGGACATGTTCGGTATAACACTCTCCTTCAGCGAGGTCTAGTGGTCCTACAACCCTAATCCACTTCCTTTCAAACCTCATCTATGCTTCTTCAAATTGATTATAGCATCCATTTCAAAATCCCAGTCAATTCCTAGTAGCGTGGGGTATGGGTTACTATCATCCACTATTTCAATGACTTCAAAGTCATCCAGCACACTTGCGCCCTCAATGTCCACCCTTACACTGTATAAGCGCGCCATCGGAATAATATTCTGTTGATCTTTGATGCACAACTGAATAGGAGACCACTGCAATGTAGGTCTCCCCATTCTTTCCCATGTCTTCGTAGGTAGGAAATTTTCATCAAACCTTAGATCTAAGATTACCTAGTCTATTTCATATTCGCCTATCTATGCAATCAACTTCATCTCACTCCTTCTGCACTTCTTATGCTTACCAGTTTTCCTCACGGTCTGTTGTTTAGCTAGAGTCTTTTCTCTATTTCCAAACTTTTCAATTAACTCTTGCAACCCTTCTACCACTTTCTTATCACGCAGTAACTTAATATAGGTCTTCAGAAAAGTAGTTAGTACTGACGGATCTACCTCTTGTGTCACACTAGTTTCTGGCATTTTCTCCTGGATTCTTGAGGTGGAGGCCTTAGTGAAGTTCTTCTTTGCTTCCATGAATATCTCTTATGCACGATTAAGATCAAAGTCTGTTTCCTTCTCAGCAACCTTGCGTACCCATCCATCATCCTCAGGCTACTTGCCTTTATCTACACTAGTCACCATACCACTTCATGTCACTATATTTATGCTCTAATATTCTTCACGGTTTTTGTCCTCATCATTTGAATGTTCTGCGTAGGATGCTAGGGCTATGCCTTCTTTTCTTGCATCTTTTCCATAAGGACTAGACATTCCTCTATCACATGGTCAAATTGACGACAATACTGACATGATGGGTGCGTGGGGTTTGTACAATCTCATGCGAAGTGCCCTGCTTCACCACAATTATAGCAAATTAACTTCCCACACCCTTGACCAGTTCCACGCCCTCCTCCTCGTCCTTGGCCTTGGAATCCTCTGAGCACTACTCCTGCACCCTAATCCTGAGGTCAGTTCTCTGCCTGCATTTGGTAGGTAGGGGTTCTATCCCTCATCAGCTCATAACTCCTACATTGGCGTTCATCATGACCCAAATATTTAAAAAAATTGCAAAACAAATGCTGAGGGGTATGTACAAAATTCTTTAGTAGATGGAAATTATCAGTCGCATGTTGTCCAGTAACCTGACAGATAGTGCACCACAGTGCAGTTCCCACAATTGACCCAACGTTATTCTTTGGTTTCAGGGGAATAGGCCCTCCCCTCATAATATAGTTCTTATAAACCTCAAAATCGTCCTTATCGTGTATATGGATCTTGCACTTTGAACACTAGACTTGAACGCGCACCTTCAGCTGGGCTTCCTTTCCTTTCTTCAAACTCTATAACTCCAGGTCCAAGCTTCGTATCCTGTATCCTTTCTTCTAGTTGTGAGTGAATCTGTTGCACTCCAAGGTTCGAATCCTGTATGGGTGAGGCATCCAACCTCATCGCATTTCCAAAGCGTCTTCTTGCATTTCTATCTTTTGTTGTGACAGAGGCACTCTTAAGTGTGGCAATAGATGCTATATACCAGGTGCAATGTTGGGAATCTATAATCACCATATTGGCTTGTCGGATCAGGCATTTCAACCTTTGATCGAAATCCCAAGGTGTCTCATCTATCTTTTGTCAAATTTCTTTAAACTCAGTCACTGACTGCGCCTCTGTCTTAGGCTTTTTGAACTCCTTGTTCAGAGCTTGTTGAGTCTCAACCAATGTTGCAGTGGGGTTATCAGTGAAATACTTGAAGTACCATGTCAATGATCGATCTTGTAAGGTTGTAACTATCTAAGATTTCTTGATGCTATCATCTCTAATATGTTGTGTTGTCCATATAGCTCCGAGGACAAACCATAATTGTTCGGGATCTTCACCCCCTACTCCTCTAAAAATCAGCATCTTCATCGCATTCACCATGTTGAATGGTGGTAGCGGGGGTGGAGGGGGTGACGGTGTAGGTGTATGAGGTGGAGGTGGATGTGGAGTGGATGGATGAGGTATCCCCGAGATACCCTATGTAATTAACTAAACTTCACTTTGTGACGTAGTCAGCACCATCCCTTTGTTTTCACTTGAAGGGGGTTAATGAGTGAACTACACTCTGATATTTATCCTTAGTTTCTTCTAAATAATCTCCCACTTCACGTAGCCCCAAGCATCAAGGTAACCACATAACCCTCTTTTCACATAACAACATTTTAACCCAAGTCCTTCACTCGAACCAATTCCATTTTTTTATACCTATTGTATATCAAAATTTATTTTTGTGAAATCATAGAACGCATACACCATTAATTTATAAAAGAGTAAATATATTAAACTAACAAGAAAAAACTAAAATATAGAAAAAAGATCTATGAATGAGGAATAATAGTGATAAATGGAAAATAAGAAAAACACAATCAATAATAGGAAGAAAATAAATAATGAAGAGGGAAAAGAAGAATGCAATAATATTTTTCTTTCCTCACATTCATCACTATTTGTATTTCATCCTCTAATAAAATGACAAAGCCTTCCTCTTATTCCATGTAAAATGTAGAACTAAAATGAACCCTATGTTAGAGAGGAGCCATCACGGTCTAAAAGGAGGAGAGTTTACAGTGCGTGAGAATATTATATACAAGGCTTTGAAAGGAGCTACAGATGGATTTGTGAACAACAGGTTGAAAGAGGTAATTGTTATGTAATTATCTATTGTTACGTCAACTCTACAACCATACAATAATTTCAAGCTGCTGTTATGTCAACCCTGAGTTCACGGGTGCGGTCTCCACACTATATTCTATACAACTAAAGAACGCTACTTTGCGAGAATAGGTCCTTACAATTTCTGATAGAGACATACTCAGGAGGATTTATTCGTGGACCATGAGCCGAAGTGTGGAACTGTTAATGTGGGTCATGGGGATCAATTCCAAATGGCACGTCTTGTAATTCAAAGAATTTAAACATGGCCTATCCATGTCAATCGTGGGTTCATGTCTACCTCGAATCACTGGTGGAAAGTAAGTCGCTGAGTAATTGAGAAAAGTAGAAGGTTTGTATTAGAAAATGCTTATTAATTGAATATGAATAGTCTATCGCTCAACATCCAATATCAAATCATTGAATACATTCTATATGTTTAAAAACAAATAAATTGAATACAAATAGAACGAATTAAATCATAAAATTTACCCTTGAGACAAAAATGGGGTCCAAAATTTATCTGGAAAAAACAAAAAGCCAAGGATCAGAGATTTTATTAAAAATACAATAGATTTATTATATTTATTAGCTTCTCACTCACACTTTTATTTTATGGTCATAGAAATAATTTTTATTACAATACTATGGGTCAAATATCATGGGACAATACTAAGGGTTACCGATAACATGGTGGGAACAATTCACTTGACTCCTTCGTTAATATTATGGAACCATGAAGAAGTCAAAATATTTTTTAATTTATTTTGCTTTGATTTGATCTCACATCTAACAATCTCTCGCTTGAGACCAAATAGAAGCTTGAGTGAATATTTTTCTCAAGGGCACAAATCAACACTAAGTTTGAAGTGTGATGCTAGGGGTGTACCAACTCATTTGACATCCTCCATATTGAACTTGTCTAACACCTTCTCAATATATTTTTCTTGTGAAAATCACAACCTTTTGTTCTTTCTGTCACACATGATCAATATGCTCAATATTTGTTGTGTTGTACCTAAATCCTTCATTGCAAATTGACTACCCAGATCTTTCTTCAACCTATTGATCATGTTCTTATCATGTCCAACAATTAGCATACCATCCACATAAAATAGTAATATAATATATTTTTCTTGGGCATACCTCTTGATGTAGACACAATGATTACCCTCTAGTATTTTGGTGACATCTTCGAACATAAATTAATGAAATGAAAGGTGCATGCTTTAGCCCTAAAGGCTCTTCTTCAACCTACATACAAGGTTCTCTTTACCTTTTATTTTCAATCCTTTCCGCTACTCTATATAAATTCCCTCCTTCAATTCTCCATGAAGGAAAGCTATCTTCACATTTATTTTTTCACATTCCAAGTCTAAAGTAACAATAAAACCAAATATAACTCTTATTGATGACAATTTAACAATAGTTGATTTTTTCTTTTTTGTAAAGTCAATACCTTCTTTTCGAACAAGTCCCTTCACCACCAAATTTTATTTGTATCTTTCCTTTTTCTCTTCACTCGCATGCTTAATCTTGTATACCAATTTGTTTTGTAGGTTATTTATTCCTTTCGGAAGCTTTACTAACTCCCAAGTTTTGTTTTCCAATAGTGCCAATTTCTTCCTCCATTGCTTTCTTCCACTTTTTGCTAGTTTCCACTTCACAAGCTTCATGAAAACAAAGAGGTTCACCTTTATTAGTTAGAAAAATATATTTTGAGGGTGGATACCTTCATGAGGCTTACGAGCTCTAATCAACCTACGAACCAATTGTGGTGGTGGTTTTTTTTTTCTCAATTGAATATCTTGTAATGGATATAATAAGTTTTTTCCTTGTTGTTTTCCATCATTTTTCTCTTACTGTTCATCCTATTCTTGAATCGGTTGCTCAAATTATTGCAATACTTGGATATTTTATTAATATTATATAAACATGTCAATAATTTTCTTGATCTCCATATAACCTATAGTGATAAATATTTATGAAGAAACAAAATGAAATACTTATATAAACAAAAACACAGAGCTACATAGAAAACATAACTTCAATTCATTAATAAAAAAGTACTGAAAATTGTTTACATGAGTTGGCTTGAGGGGATTTGAACCGAGGTTTAGAGTTAGTTGCACTAACCATCAAAACTCTACACTACTGGCCCTTTCGGCAACAACCTGTGTAGCGCAAGCTACAGTCTCACCCGAGGCAGTATTGGGGAATGCTAGAACTAGGCTTATGCATCTAGAAGGCTATGTGATGTGGTGTTAAAACATTTTATTCAGTTTTAGGTCTGATTTGACCTTCACAAACCCTTATTCATGAACTTTCCTAACTTAAGTGGTTTTCAGTTAAATAGAGCTATAAACTTCGAGTAAATGTCTAATCATGCATAGAATCACATATAATAAGGGATCGAGATCTTCGCGGAGCAGTGAATTTGAAAATACAGATAATTATCATTCAAGTGAGTGTAAATACAGAAAATACACAAGTATATAAAAATAGGCACATAAATGCTTCAAATATTCTTTATTACTTCAGATCTTCCCTATAGAGACTTTCCACATCCTGTGCACATAGATGCAGGCGTCTGCGCACTCAGTTGGGGACTTACCAAGGTCTCCACTCACTCAGCTACATGAGTCTTCCTCTTTGCTAAAAACACAGAAAGATTGTATAGACTAGGAATATGTCAAATCCCATCATATTAATTATGTTATATCCTTAGACTCACTAAGACACCTTTTTATATACTCTATTCTATTACAATACCATGGTCCACAAGCCATGGGCAAATCACAAAATAATACAAAACTAAGGGGCTTTGACCTTCCTAAGCCCCTTGACTCCTAGTGATCGATGCTACTCATGTTATGCTCCTCAAACTATGGAGACTTACAATATTTTAACAAAACTTGACCCAAGGGACCCAATCCCAATGGGCACCCAACACAAATATTTGACTCATCCTCGAGTCACTCCAATGGTATGCTATGGATCTTTGATTTCAGGTTGGTGTACAAAGGCTTCACTAGGTGAAGCGCCTCCATGCATTGTACTGCTTCTTGTTGAACTTCTTCAACCAACTTTTCTATAGTTGATCATTTTACTACTAGGTCGATGGTTTGTTGTGTCTCTTACATAAACTTGAGTGTGCCTTCCATAGTTTGTGAGATTGTCCCTGCTTCTTGTAACCATGGTTTCATCTATGCAGTGATAATTTACATCTTCTTCCACAACTCCTCGATCTCTCCTTATAGGGATGTCACCTCTTTCAACTAGGAAAATAGTTGCACAAGGGCAAAGGTGTGCATCATGGACTTTATTTCATCATACTGCAACTGCTTGTCCCAAATGGCTACTTAAATATTTTTCACCTGTGGGTCCTGCTACAGCGATGCCCATAGTTCTAGAGTCTCTTCAAACAACTAGCTACAATCCTTGACTACAACATCAATCTTTTCCCTATCTATTCTAATGGCAGCCTCTTGCGATTATCGGATCTTGGGAGGGGTGGTATGTTGTAGCTTCATCTAAATCTTGGATATCTCCAACTACAACTTTGATTGTGGCTTCCAAATTCTATAATTTCTTGGTCGAAGTTTCCGCTCATGGAATCTGGAGCTCTCAAAGCTCACTGCATACATGCACTATTGCTGTCTCTAGTTGTTGACTGCACATAATGACTTCTTCTCTTTCCTTGAGTTCCTGTGCCTTTTCTTCATCATTTATTGGTTGTTAGTCTTGACTTCACTAATAACCAATAACACCCATTGTTCCCGAACCTTCGTCTCATTCGAGAGTCCTTAATGCGGCTCATGCAATGTCTAAATCGGGAGAAGTGTGAGGTTAAGGCTCAAGTTCTTCATATGCAGGAGGTAAGCCCTGTCTTCTGAAGTGTCCACATGTAATGATCCCTCTCACAACTACACAACATGGAGGTCTATGGTAATTTCTTCTTGTAAGGTTGTCATGCTCACATTCTTTAGGCTCGCTTGACCTGCGCTCACTTGAACTACGCTCACTTATAGAACACTGGTTTGTACTTGGAATTCCTAAAGGCCATGTTGGACCTTCATCAAGACAAACTGATATTGCTCTTCTATGTGTCCCCAAATGTCTTCCATTGCATATCAAACAGTATCCCCTATTTCATCAAGACCCCTCTCCGTAAGGGCTAGTGGCTCTACACTGGTGGACTTGTCTGATTTTTGTTTCTTCTATGCACTACTAGTGCTCCACTTCTACTGCTTCTTTAAAATGAACAGAGTCTTGACGTCCTCCATGCCCACAAAAAGGTCTTCACCACCCTCTTCCTCCTTTGTAATTTCTATGTCGATTGTGCCCTCTGTCTCTAGTACAGTGGTTTACTCGAGGTCAATCCTGACCTTCTTGGGATCCTCTGGCATCCTTCTTGGGATCCTTCTTCGAATCCTCTTGGGATCCTTCTTCTCAGCTTGGGTTTCTGCAGTGATCCTTCTTGTACCTACTACTCTGGTTGGCTCAATTGGGGTGAGACAATTGCTCGACCACTTACTGATGATAACCAAAATATGTTCTTTGCCTACCAGATATGGTAGTGCATGCCATTATTCTATCAAATCCTTCTTAGCGTAGATATAGACATTATGAAAATTGGCCTTAAACTTCAGAATGTCACGATATTGATCAAACAGGGTAGGTGATAATTGTGTCTATTGATTAATCACCATGTGCAACTCTGTTTTAAACATAACCCAAAAGATCTTATTATCCATGACCCTTGTAGGGTCTTTGGATGCCCATAACAAGGCATATCAAGTAGCTTCACAGATATCTAGGTCCCCCGTAGGGAACTACAACTCCTCCAATGATTTCCAAGTGATTTACGAAATCAGAAGCAATATACATGCATAATGGAACAAATTTCCTTCCTCCTCTGCTTCGTGAAAGTCATCAAGGAATTCTTGGCATAGGTACTTTGCCTAATTGAACTAGACCCCTTGGCTCCACTATGCAGCCAAGGACACAACAGGGGTCATTACTTCATCTGCACGACATTTCCACATAATCTTTCCTGCCAAAATAGAGGCGAAAAACCACACAACCTCATCATTGATAGAGCTAACAACATAGCCCTGGGACTTCTTGATCAATCCAAAGTCACTCTTCATTTGATCTGCTAGTTTCTTCTCTTGTGACTTGCCTACAAAATCATCATCCATATTTCCCCACTAACAGGGTCACGTGGTAATTCGTTTGATCAGCATATCATCAATAGGGATGGGCTCTTCCATCCATAGGCACTAATCATGGACCAATGCCAACAGCTGGCACACACAAATAGTGTTGAGATACTACACTCGAAATGGGGAACATGCATCATGTTCAACAAACCCGCGTGCTCAATTCCAACATCCCACTTCATATGTTCAACACCTTTGATACATGCTTCTTCATAATAAATGGATTTGAGGTACTGGTTGGGCTCAAACTAGTGATATTTACTCTGCATTTAAATCCCAATATTCAATTTTGAGGTACGGTACCCAGGCCAACAATTCACCCTCAATAGGTATCTCTTCAGATAATAGTGGAGTGAAAACGTTATATTTAACCACATCCAAATCTTTCATGACCTTGGATGTTGACATCCTTGGTGGCATATACAGAGGTAACCTAGAAACAGGTTCCATGTCTTTTGCACTAATGTCTTCAAAGCCACCATACAACTCCTCTGTATCCAAGTCTTCTGGTTCCATTCGCTTCTTCTTCTTATCCATTTTACCCTTTTATCTCTACTCGCTTTGCTTGAAGGGACTTGGACCTAGTTTTAGAGTTAGTGGTGCTAACCAAGAAATCCCTACACTACTGACTCTTTTGGTACAACCTGCGTAGCAAAAGCTATAGTCTCACCCAGGCTTCTGCATCCAAAAAGCTATGTGATGTGGGGTTAAGGTGTTTTCTTCAATTTCATCTCTCGTCTGACCTTCATAAACCTTTATTCATGAAATATCTAAACTGAAGTGATTTTTAGATAAACAAAGCTATAAACTTCACGTAAACATCTAATCATGCATAAAATCACATATAATAATGGATCCAAGTCTTCACAGAGCAGTAAATTCGGAAATAAAGATAACTATCATTCAAGTGTGCATAAATATAGAAAATACACAAATATGTAAAAATATACACAAAATTCCTTCAAATATTCTTTATTACTTCATATCTTCCTTATATAGACTTTCCAAACCCTGTGCACGCAGCTGCAAGGGCACGCGCACTCAGCTATGAACTTGCCAAGGTCTCTGTGCACTCAGCTGTAGGAGCCTTCCCCTTCACCAAAAACATAAAAATATAGTATAAACTCAAAACATGTCAAATCCCATTCTATTCATTATGTTATATCCTTATAATTGCTAAGACACCCTTTTATATACTCATTTCTATTACAGTACCATGGTTTGAAAACCATAGGCGGATTTCAAAAGAATACAAAAAATAAGGGGCTTTTACCTTCCTAAGCCCCTTGATTCCTAGTGATCTGCACTACTCACGCTTTGCTCCTCAAATTGCGGAGACTTACAATATTTTAACAAAACTTGACCCAAGGGACCCCGTCCCAACAACATGCAAAATGGAAATAGACTAGCTTGGGTGATGGTAGCTTATCTTTTAGAAGATATGTGCAACTACATGCCTTATGAATTGTGTTACCATGAGGCTTTGAAGCCTATTTATTATTGAGAAATGATAGAAAACCATAAACATCCAAAAAACTAACCCTAGGAGATGAAGTGCCTAAAGTGTGTGGGCCCCATTGGGGTAAATCGGTACATCAACTTCCTGGGATCATAACTTTGGTATATGATCTTCGTTTGACATGTACGGTAACTTGTTAGAAATATATATCTCATGACTACAAATTTCAACTACAATCCCCTACAAGAGGCTTTTCGTTTTCCAGTTTTCCAAAAAATTGTCGTTTAGGCCCTCAAAACGGCTCAAGAATTTTATGACCCAAAAAACTGCTTAAAATTTGTTAAACACATAAATGGTGGAGGGAATTTGAATGATAAACATCAATTTTTTTATCTTATTCACAATGATACATATTTATAATACATAGGAGTGAACCTTGGTTTCATATTCCAAGTGGTCCCTTGGACTCCCTTTGACTATTCAGCTTCCACACCAACCCTTAGAGGATTAGGTGTCCAACATTCCCCCCTTAATCCAAAGGGGTATGTATGAGTCCATGAAGAGGGTTGTGATACAAAATTTGTAAAAGTGCATGGAAGCACTAGGTTGAGTGTGCTCTTTGAAATGTTAGTATAAGGGGGTGGTTTAAGGATGACCATTAACACTGGAACGCTTAGTGAAGCTCCCAAAACTCTTCCAAATCTGGCCTATGGTTCACTACAAAAACTCTAAGAAAACGGCTTCTAGACCTTCGTGAAGGTTTGTGACCATTATTTATAAACCTAAAAGAAGAAGACTATCCATTTTCGTGCAATAAATAGTAACCCTAGATCTTCTTACACACAGATATACCCAATTCAACAGAAACCATAACAGATTTAACCTTTATCTTTATGAAATTATTACTCAGTTCATACATAGATCTTTAAGATTCAACATATTAATGCAGAAATTATACTTCATTTCACAGTACACAGATCATTAAGCCATAATGCATAACTTGAATAGAAATAAGAATAATACACAAAGGAAAGATACTTGTTCCAAAATCAGTCTTTATTAGGTTCAACATTCAATTTACAGACTCTTCCACCCTGCGCACCCAGCAACAGGGGCCCACACACTTAGCTGCGGACTTGCCAAGGTTTCCGCGCACTCAGCTGTAGGAGTCTTCCCCTTTCTCCTAAGTACAAGAAAAAAAGCTTTCCTACCTTAGCACTTGCCCAAAACAATAATCTTCTATCTTAGATTCATATCTGGACTCGTTATGACTCAAATATATATAGCATTTTTGCTTACAATACCATTGTCCGCAGCCTATGGGTGAGTCTCAAAACTAACCTATCACTTACCCAAACAAGGGGCTAAAGCCCCTTTGACTCCTACTTAGCTACGCACTCTGCTTCCACATTTTGGAGAGACTTTAAATTCTTTACAAAATTCTTCTCAAAAATTGGTTAGAGTAACCCAAAATTGACCCTAGGGACCCTATCCCAACAGCCCCCCAACAAAAATATGGTGACTCCCCCTTGAGACACTCAATTGGTGCCTCAATATTGTTGCAGAGGCCACCAAGCTTGACATGAAATGATGCTACATCAATAGAACTTTGCATCGTGGATTGCTACACTTCCTCTACCAACTTTTCTATCATCTAGCCTTCTTATGTTAGGCACATCGTTATTTGTATCTATTGACGTGTCTTTAACTTTTCCTGAAGTGATAGAGTAAGCTAACAGGCTCCCTTTATCCATGGTTGTACTCTGGCCTTGAGAAGGGCCTCTTTCCTCTATATCTCTTCAATATGTGATTGTAGCTGTTTGCCTTCCTATAATTGCGCGAGGCGTTGGACTAGCGCAAAAGTGTGGGCAATCGCTCTAACTTCATCAAACCTGTGTTGTCTCTCCCAAATATCTATGTTAAGCTCCTATAGGTTTGGGTCCTCCTACAGATTCATCCATAGTTCCATGGCCTGATCAAATATCATTACATAGTCTGTGACTATTGTATCCAATGTCCCCATGTTTTCCCTGATAGAAGCTCTGCATTACTCCCAGACCTCTGGCACAGTGGTTAACTGTAACCTCAGTTGTATCTTTGAGATCTTCATATGGGAGTCAAACCTGACTTTGTCGATCTCATCCTTAGACGGGTAGACCGCAACAACCAGTTTCCTGATTTTTGCTGCGGCTGTGGCATCCTCCAGAATATTTAACTCTGGAAGTGAATGGCATGCCTGTGTGATTTTTATTTTCAGGCTCTAACTTCGTGCTTCCATATCTTCCTTTTCTTTTAGAGCCTAAGCTTTTTGTGTAAGAATCTTCTCATTGTTTACTTTGAATTTATTGATCACTACAAGTGCACACTGCTATTTGAGCTTAAGCTCGCCTGACACCCCCTGATGCAATGCATGGAGAGTCTGAAGCAGCAACGTAGCTAAGTTCACCCCAATGTCTTTGACTTTGCTCAACACAACGTGGTCTTCCTCTGATTCCGCATGGAATTATCCTTCTAGTAACGATATGACTCTAAGGTCCAGAGTCTATTCTAGCTCCAAAACTTTCTCACTCCCTTGTGCCAAGCTCGCTTGCACCCTGCTCGCTTGCCCAACGCTTGCTTGAATTCGGCCTGCTTGGATTTTTTGCTTGCACAGATCCTTTTGGATGCTTCCTAGCATCTGCATATATTGTTGTTCAAAATTCTACCACAAATCTGTCATGGTGTCTCTTACCTTGTCGCCAATCTCATCTAGATCCCCTTATATGATGATCGTCGGGTCAATGCGCGCTTTCTTATCAGATTTGTGCTTCTTCCTTGGCCCTACAATTGTCTCCTTACCATGATTCCTTAATGTGAAGGGGGTTCTCTGCTTCTCTCCACCATCTCTAGCGTCTCCTAAAAGTTCTTTCTCTCCATAATGCTGGGAAGTCGAAGCTTCGACTTCCTCAGTGCCAGTGCATTCTTCCTCAGCATGTTATTTCACAATGTGCTATTTTTCTAAAGATGCCTTAGGAGCGGCTTATTTCTTCTTCTATTCATCCAATGCTCACGCGTCCTTCTATTCTACCTCTTTTCACTTCTGCACAACTGTTGTTTGCACAACATAGCTTTCTACACCCTTACTAGTACCTGCTCCAACATTTGTGGGTTCGCACCACTCTGGTGGCCAACTTCCCACAATCTCCTTCACAACTATTTTTAAGAGTAAGTATGGGAGCTTGTGCCATATATGCTTAGGGTCCTTCCTCACTCTAATTGATACAATGTGGAAATCATCCTTGAACTTTGCAAAGGCCCTCAACTACTTGAAAAAGGTTGGGGACAACCTTAGCCACTAACTGAATACTGTGCAAAGATCCATTTTCATTAATATCTAGAAAATCTTCAATTCTTTGATCCTCTCCAGATCCTTTGTTGACCACAGTGAAGCAAACTTCATTACCTTTGGTAACTCTTCTACCTGCAAAGAAAACTAACTATCCTTTAGCAATCGCCAAGCTACTAAGAAAATGAGCAACAGGAGCCACACATAGTGGAAGGGCTTACTTTCCTCCTGTGCTTCATGACAATTCACGAGGAATTCCTTGCATAAATATTGTGCCCAATTATATTGTACTCCCTTAGTGCATTGTGCAACCAATGACACTATTGGCGCTAGAACTTCATTCATGAGACATTTCCTCATAATCTTCCCTGCTAAGATTTGGGCGGAAAACTGCACCGCCTAGTCCTGAATCAAGAGGATCGAATATCTATGAAAATTCTTGACTAAGCTGAATTTGGCCTTCATCTTATCTTCCAACTGTTTTCCCCACTTTTCCCTCCAAAATCCTTGGCGGGGTCTGCCCCTTTATAGGGTAGTTTCATAATTTGATGGATGAATATATCCATGATAGGGATGGGTTCTCAGAGCCATAAGCACCCATCATCCATAAATGTAAGAAGGTGGTGCACATACACAATGTTTATAATGGACTTGTGAAAATGTGGTACACAGAGCATGTGGAGCAACCCGGCCTGGTCAACACCTTTGACCCATTTCATGGATTCCAGCGGCATAACGCTAGTATTTTCGTAATAGATCTTCTTTGTGTATTTGTGAGTATCCAAATGAGGGAATCTCTCATGATCCGCGAGATACCAATCCTCCATATTTAGCACCGAAATCTGTGCTAAGACTATGCCTTCAAATTCAACCTATTCTGGTAACAGGGGTGTTGAGAATATGAAATTTCTAGAATTCGGCCCTTTTGTTATTTTTGTATTTCCTTCCGGCGAAGGGATATACTCTAGGATAAATGTGATAGGCTTGCCCTCCTCAACATCCAATTCCTCCATTCCTTGGAATTCTTTTTCCTCGAGGTCCACAATTTTCTCCAGCTGCTTATCCTTCTTCTCCTTTTACCGAACCTCCGGGTTCTTCCTCGGTGATTGTCTCACTGGGAAAGGTTTCTTCTACTTTTCTTTTTGCTTCAGCCTAGGTGACCTCGACCTCATAGGAAAAACGGGAAAAACTTCCATAAATACAACCTTAAGGCCCTCCACTTGAGAAACATCAGCTTCAAAACTGACTGGTGCAGACATTTTGGCAAGGATGATCTTCTGGTTCCAATCAGGTAAGGTTTCAAATATTGGGCTTGAAGCTAAATCCTCCCAAAACTATAAACTCATATACTTAAAACAACAAGGCTCATGGACAATTCTTAGAATGAAAATTGTTCTTCGTCGGATCAACCTATCCAATTTATAGGGGGTTCTGAATTCAAATCCGATCATTCCTTCCAATTTCGGATCATAAACGCATCTTTGGTGGCATATCTCCAAATATTTTCACCATAAAAGGTACCTACCCACTCCTCTTAACAGAATTTTTTCCATCAAATCATGAATAGTGAATCCAATGGATACTTTTGGACCCATTTGCTTGGCACCATCCTCCATGGTACAGCTCATCCAACGCATCTTCACATGTAGTACTCCTTTCTTCCATCACACAATCTCCCCACTACACTTTTCTCTTCTTCGGGTGGTGTAGTTTATAGTCCTGCAATCCCTTGCAACTACATGTATTACTAAGACTGTCTTGCTACCATCTAGCCATTGCACAGGGGTAGGATCCCCTATATACATCTTCAGCCTACTTCAATTCACTTTCCCCGGTAATAGTTCCCCATTTAGCTTCGCGAGTTGAACTATGCCACCATCCTTGATCTCCTTAAAAACATATGGCCCCAACAAGTGCATTTGAAATTTACCTATAAATTTTGTGAACTTGTTGTCATATAGCAACACTAAATCATTTATCTTAAAAGTGTGCAGCTTAATATGCCTATCATGCCATGCTTTCTCACATTCCTTTTGCACTTGCTGGTGAAAGCATGCAAGAAATCGGTCCTCTTCTAACTCCATTATATGCGTGATCTGTTCCTCCAAGGTCTCATGATTTTTCATCTCTGTCAAAGTTGTAATACATAAACTTGACATAATATACTCCATAGGCATCACTGTTTCAATCCCATATACCAACGTAAATGGTGTTTGGCCTGTCAAATTCTTGCGGGTCATCTTATAGGCCCATAGCACTAATGGGACATGCATATTCTATTCATTCCCCTGTGCATTGCAGACCTTTGTCAACACATTCTCCAAGATTTTGTTAAATTCTTCCACTATTCCATTTTCCTGCAGGTGATAGGTTGTGCTATTTTGATGATAAACCTAGAATTCCTCAAGGATCGGACTGATCATTTCATTCAAGAAATGTGTACCCCTATCACTCATGAATATCTTAGGGCATCCAAACTGTGTTAAGACATATTCAAACAAAAACTTTGCAGCGGTGGCACCTGTACAATCCTTCACTCACTGCACTTCCACCCATCTAGTTAAATAATTTGTTTCAGTAATGGTACACTGCACGCCTGTCTTCTTACCTGGTGGTTGTATTGGACCTATGAAGTCAATGGCCCATTTATCAAATGCCTGCAACGAAACCTGAGGATTTGAAGGTAATTCATCTCTTCGTGAAATCTTTGCCATCCATTGGAAAGCATCACACACCTTGCAGTATGCCTTAGAATCCTTATGTAATGTCGTCCACCATAGCCCAGCACACAAAATCTTCTCCGCTATTGCTTTTCCTGCGTAGTGGCCTCCTGCCACTCCTCCATGTGCTTCATTGAGGATACTTACGCGTTCAAACTCAGGAACATACCTTCACATTATTTCATATATTCCCATCTTATACAAGTGACCCACAATTACTGAGAAATCCGCAGAGTGAACTACTAATTCTTTCTTTTGCTAAGTATAATATCCTTCTAGAGTTGTACCCATGGTTAAAAACTAAATGATATCAGAAAATTGATCATCTACGATGCACACCGCAAAGATCTATGGATCTGGCAATCCCTCCTCCAAACTATTTGGTTCTTCACCTGTTTCAATCCTTAATAGGTGGTCCGGTCCTGCATTCAACCTTCGAGGCTTCACAATCACTTCAAAGTCATATTCCTGAAACAACAGTAATGATCAGCAGATCTTCCCCTACAACACAATCTTATTAACTAGGAACTTCAGCGTAGACTGATCTGTGTACATTTTAAAGTGTCCACCCAACAAATAATGCCTAAATTTTCAGTGCATAGACCATCGCTAGCCCTTCGTACTCTGTAGTGGAGTAATTCTTCTCAGCTTTTGATAACTTTCTGCTTGTGAGGGCTATCAGATGATCAATTTCTCCTTCACCTTCCTATGTTAATACCAGACCTAGCATAATGCAAGAGGCATGTACATGCACATGGAATTCTTTCTTCTGGACTGGAAACAACAAAATAGGCACAGTTACCATCTTTTCCTTCAAGACATCCAAACTACGCTGATAGTCTTCATCCCAACAAAACATCACATCTTTCTTCAATATTTTTTCCATCAGTGCGGTTATCTGAGCATATGCCTTGATAAACTTTCTATAATATCCTGTGTGCCCCAATGTCGCACGTAACTACTTTACATTCCTAGGAGCCTCCAAATTCATAATCATAATGATCTTTGCAAGATCAAGCATCAATCCCTGCTTACATATGACATGGTTTATAAAAATTCTAAAGGGTACATAGAATATGCACTTTTTCAAATTCAATGCAATTTGATACCTTCGACATGTATCCGGCATAAGGCATAGACTCGCAACATGGCACTTCACCAACCCAAACATAGTTCAATCATCAAAATAGACTTCCAAAAATTTGTGAATAAATTCCTTGAATGTCGTGATTACTACTCGAGAGAAAATTACAGGCACATTCTTCAATCCAAAGGGGATTACTCTATATTAAAAGAAACTCCACTCCGTTGTGAAGGTTGTCTTACTTCGATCTTCCGGCATGATCATTATTTGATGGTATCCAAAAAATCCATCAGTAAACAAATAAGTCTCCTGTCTACCAACATTCTCTAATACGTCATAAGTAAAGTGTGTTGGAAACAGATCATGCACACATGCATTATTAAACTTTCTCAGATCTATGCATATTCAGATTTCACCTTTTTGTTTCTTCTCTTGGACCACCATTTGGCTTACCCAATTGGATTCCTCTACTGGCTCAATAATACCAGCATCCAACATCTTATCCAGTGCTTGGTGCACCTTTTCTTTATACTTTGGATTTAGCCTATAAGGTCTCTGCTTAACTGGCTTCATATCCGACTTCAACGTAATCTTCATAACACGTAAATCACTGATGATCCCTTTCAAATCTAAAAACTTTGTTGGGAATAAATCTTGGTACTCACGCAACAGTTCAACTACCTTATCAACTGTATCTTCATCCCAATAGTCTCCTATTTTCATGAATGTAGGTTCTGCTTCAGATCCAATATTTACTTATCTAGTTTTCAAAGGTTCTGATATATCTAGGTTCTCAAGCCTTCTGTGCTTCAACTTCGCGTGGTCCTTCTGTCTCTGGAATGTTAACATTCTGTGGGTCTTATTCGTCCTCTTCAGTAGTCACATTGTAACACTCCAGTGCATGGCGTAACTGTGTATTCCAATCCGGCTGAGCCCACTCTACTGGTTCCTTAGGTGCTCTGCATATAGTTGCTATTATCTCTTGGAGTGCTTCATCAATGCGCTCAAACCCATCCTCAAAGATGAAAGTTAATAAGAAACTCTCCTTTAAGATGTCCCATTCAATTGTCCCATGGCAAAGCTCCATCTCCAAATACCAGTTCATTGGAATTGTGTCTAAGGTATGATAGAAAATGTGCACCCATTCTAGCTAGGGTTTTATTCCCTAGGTCTTAGTCCATCATTCCAAATGATTGTCTGGATCATCCTTCCCACCGTATTTTTTTGTCATCCGAGTATTAGCATACCCAAACCTTAGTTTCATCATTCTTTTGTATTCCTTCCATCCAGTGAATCTTTCCTTGTGTGTACCCCACCAATGGGTAGGAGTAGTGCACAACGCCAACTCCAGTTCTTGGAACCGAGGTTCTTCTGGTACTTCCCTTTCAAATTCATCTAACAATAGACCCACATCAGTAAAAACATCACAATGCGGAAGTTTCCTTACCTTAGTTGAGACACACCTTAGTGATTTGGTCATCACATTGCAACAGAGCGTAGATACTTCATGTAGCCTATTTTGCCAATGTTCGAGCTCTTCATCTGAATTTGAGGTACATGAGATATCCCTGTCCCATGCAATTCGTCCATCGGCCATAGTATTGATCCAATATTCATCTCATGATGTGATCTTATATATATGATCTAGGTCATCACCACTTTCCACAAAGTCACAGACAAGTTCGTTATAATTCTCTCCTTCAGCATGGTCTAGTCGTACTACAACCCTGAGCAACTTCCTTTCAAACGTCATCTTTTGCTTCTTCAAATTGATTATCGTGTCCATATGAAAAGCCTAGTCAATTCCTATTAGCGTGGGGTATGGGTTACTGTCATCCACTATTTCAATGACTTCAAATTCAGCTCGCACACTTGCGCCCTCAATATCCACTGTTACACTACAAAGGCGCCCCATCGGAATAATCTTTTGTTGATTTTCCATGCGCAACAGAATAGGAGACCACTGCAGTGTATGTCTCCCCATTCTTTCCCATGTCTTCCTAGGTAGGACATTTTCATCAAGCCCTATATCCAAGATTACCTGGTCCATTTCATATTCTCCTATCTGCGTGGTCAGCCTCATCTCGCTCCCTGTGTGCTTCTTATGATTACCAATTTTCCTCATAGTATGTTGTTTAGCTGGAGTCTTTTATTTATTTCCACACTTTTCGATTAACTCTTGAAACCCTTCTACTACTTCTTATCGTGCATTAACTTAATACATGTCTTCAAAAAAGTAGTTAGTACCGAAGGATCTACCTCTTGCGTCGCACTAGTTTCTAGCATTTTCTCCTGGCTTCCTAAGGTGGAGGCCTTAGCGAAGTTCTTATTGCTTCCATGAATATATTTTGAGCATGATTAAGATCAAAGTGTATTTCCTTCTTAGTAGCCATGCATACCCATCCGTCATACTCAGGTTTCTTTCCTTTATCTGCACCAGTCTCCATACCACTTCTTGTAACTATATTTATGCTCTAATATTCTTTATGAGTTTTTCCCTCATCATTTGAATGTTCTGCGTAGGGTGCTGAGGCTATGCCTTCTTTTTTTGCATTTTTTCCATAAGGACCAGACATTCCTCTATCACATGGTCAAATGTTTTACAATAATAAAATGATGGATGCGTGGGGTTTGTACGATCTCGAACGAAGTTCCCTGCTTCACCACAACTATAACATATTACCTGCCCATGCCCTCGATCAGTTCCATGCCCTCTTCCTCATCCTTGACCTTGGAATCCTCTGCGCACTACTCCTGCACCCTGATCTTGAGGCCATTTCTCTGCCTACATTCGGCAGGTATGGGTTCTATCCCTCATCAGCTCATAACTCCTACATTGGCGCCCATCATGACCCAAATAACTACAGAAATTGCAAAACAAATGTTGAGGGGTCTATGCAAACTTCTGTAGTATAGGGAAATTATCAGTTGTGGGTAACCTAATAGATAGTGCACCACAACGCAGCTCCTGCACTTGACCCAACATTATTCTCTGGTTTCAAGGGAATAGGCCCTCCCCCCATAATATAGTTCTTATAAACCTTGAAATTGTCCTTATCACGTCCATGGCTCTCGCACTTCAAACACCAAACTTCAACGCGCACCTTCAACTAGGCTTCCTTTCCTTTCTTCCAGCTCTATAACTCCAAGTCTAGGCTTTCTAGTTGTGAGTGAATATGTTTCCTTCAAGGTTTGTATCCTACATGGGTGAGCCATCCAACCTCGTCGCAATTTCCAAAGCTTCTTCTTGTGTTTCTATATTTTGTTGTGACAGAGGCACTGTTAAGTGTGGCAATAGCGCTGCTATATACCAGGCGCAATGTTGGGAACCTTTAATCACCATATTGGCTTGTCGGATCATGCATTTCAACCTTTGATTGAAATTCCAAGGTGTCTCACCTATCTTTCGTCAAATTTCGTTAAACTTAGTCACTAACTACGCCTTTGTCTTAAGCTTTCTGAACTTCTTGTTCAGAGCTTGTTGAGTCTCAACCAACGTTGCAGTGGGGTTATCAGTGAAATACTTGATGTACCATGTCAACGATCGATCTTGTAAGGTTGTAACTAGATACACTTTCTTGATGCTATCATATGTAATCTGTTGTGTCATCCATATAGCTCCGTGGACAAACCATAACTATTCAAGTTCTTCGCTCCGTACTCCTCTAAAAATCAACACCTTCATCACGTTCACCATGTTGTATGGTGGTAGACGGGGTGGAGGAGGTGACGGTGTAGGTGTATGAGGTGGAGGTGGAGGTGGAGTGGATGGACGAGGTATCCTTGGGATACCATGCATGATTAACTGAACTGCACTTTATGGCGTAGTCAGCACCGTCCCTTCATTGTCACTTGAAGGGGGTTAATGAGTAAACTATATTTTAATCTTTATCCTTAGTTTCTTCTAAAGATTATCCCATTTCATGTAGCCCCAGACATCCAGGTAACCACATAACCCTCTTTTCACATAACAACATTTTAACCCAAGTATTTAATGATTTCAAATACTTACCTCGTGGTCCCTTAAAGAGCCTTCATTCCACTTCGCTATAGCTAATATTTCTATTGATCGCGAAATAAGTCACAAAACTTCCCAATGTGTGATCAATCCAATGATCCACAACCCGCGTGATATTGCTTCTTGATGATTCTAGATGTCACACCAGTTCAGAAGTCCACACTATAGGGTCATCAAGCCTCCGTATCCCTTGACTATCGGCCAATTTATACAACCACTCATGTAGTTCATCAGGGAAGAAACATATGAACACGTCGGTCTCATCTATGTATCAATATCTCTACAACCACTGCTCCTTGGATAATTTAGAGTTCTTTTTCTCTTGAGCCACAAATGCATGCACATTTTGGTCAATCCACTTTTCAATCACTTTCTTTAGAGGAAACTATTTGCCACACATCTCTTAGATAGATCATAGTCCTCACAACGAAAACATTTGTTGGTTTAAGGGGGCCTGACCCAAATTTAGATTTTTTTGTGCCATCCAACAAAACCCTAACTATTGGCCCTTTCGACAAAAACTTGCATAGCACAAACTACAGTCTCACACGAATCAGTATTGAGGGATGCTAGAACCAGGTTTCTGCATCCATCGACTGTGTGATAAGTGGTATTAAGCCCTTGTAGTTCAGATATGACTTCATGCAAATCTATGTATTCCTATGGTCTGTTATTACAACTCTAAGAAAACGGCTTCTAGGCCTTCATG
This sequence comes from Pinus taeda, assembly GCA_000404065.3. NCBI lineage: Eukaryota > Viridiplantae > Streptophyta > Pinopsida > Pinales > Pinaceae > Pinus > Pinus taeda. The sequence goes on from APFE031163726.1 coordinate 73,597, forward strand.
AAGGTTTTAAACCAAACTTTATAGACCTAAAAGAAGCAGATTGTCCACTTTTGCACAATAAATAGTAACCCTAGATATGTCTGCATGTAGATGCACCTGATTCAATAGAAATCATAACAGATTTAACCTTTATCTTTGTGAAATCAAATTATTACTTAGTTCACACATAGATCTTAAAGATTCAACAGATTCGTGCAACAATTATACTTCATTTCACATTAAACAGATCATTAAGCCATAATGCATAAATTGAATAGAAATAAGAATAATACATAAAGACAAGATAGTTTTTACAGAATCTGTCTTTATTAGGTTCAATTTTCAATTTACAGACTCTTCCATCCTATGCACCAAGCTGCAGGGGCCCGTGCACTCAGCTGCAGACTTGCCAAGGTCTCTGCACACTTAGTTGCGGGATCCTTCCCCTTTCACTTAAGTAAAATAAAGAGAGATTCTGCCTTAGCACTTGCCCAAAACAATAATCTTCTATCTTAGATTCATATCTAGACTAATAATGACTCAAATATATATAGCATTTTTCTTACAATACCATGGCTTGCATCCTATGGGTGAGTCTCAAAACCAACTTATCACTTACCGCAAACAAGAGGCTAAAGCCCCTTTGACTCCTACTTAGATGCATGCTCCACTTCCACATTTCGCAGAGACTTTATATTCTTTACAAAATTATTCTCAAAAATAGGTTAAACTAACCCAAAATTGACCCTGGGGATACTATCCCAACAATTGCCCTTACTGCTTTTTTTTAGAAATGATTTTCCAATCTAAAATTTGATAACATAATCCTCAAATTCTCCATGATTTTGAAATCCATCATTTCTACAATACCATTTTGTTGAGGAGTACTAGGGACAATGTTCTCATGATTAATACCAAACATGTTACAATTATTATTGAATTCATTGGAGAAATACTCTGCACCACTATCTGTCCTCTGTTGGAAAAAATACTGGGGGGGGGGG